>NIUQ01004716.1:0-12911 GCA_002796945.1 Plectus sambesii
CCACACGTTATAAAATCGATAGTGCTATCCGCGTTTCGCCCTGTCGGTGCGGCAAGTTTGAATACAGTACTTGAAATGGTTTTACTTGTACAAGTAAAATACCGCCAAACATTGTTCCGATTAGAAATATATGTGCATCTTAATCGTATGGGGCTGGAGAGACAAAAATTAGGGAAAAATATCGACAGTTTTGCACAATAATGCCCTACTGTTAATCATGGTATTGCATATGTTTAATATTTCTCATGAGCTCCGCAAATTTCTGCAAAAATCAATTGGCAAATATGGCGGTGAAATAGGCACCCCTAAGAACCTCACAACTGATATCCAAATGAACGAGAATATCGCAAAATATAACTATAATATACTTCGGAGCATCATACGAGACTGAGCCGGATTGATACGAAAGAAACCATTGTGCCAGAAAAATCCATAATATAAGCTCCAAACCCGCGGAACATATCTGCCGTTCAGAGCGGCATTAGCGCAATCGTAACTCATCCACCATCCGCTGAAATTGTACCATACAGAAGTCTATTAGGAAAGCTGCTAAAATTACCCAAAGTCGAACATAGAAAAACACTCAGGGCGGGTGGTGTGATCCATATCAACTGTCGAAAAATTTAAACCATTTGCATAAAATATCCCAGCAAATGAATATGCCGATGCATTCCCTGTGATATTAGTGGATATGTGTAGTGTGTAGAAATTTGCTTCACTGTCAATCTATAAGAATATTACGTATAGCTGAGCAGTTAAGGGACACCGATAACGAGCATAAACTGGTCATTAGATCTTTCGCGAATCGGTCAAGATTAATTTTTTATCATCCAACGTTATGAAAACTTATCACATAATATTTAAAATTCAATATGCCTTTTCAGCTGAACGTTCTTTCGCTTATTCGAAAATTTTCAACTCACAGTAGTCAAAATAGCACCGGGCCGGTGGTGTAGTGGTCTACAGCTTTGCTCATCCATCCCAAGGACGCGGGTTCGATTCCCGCTGAGGGCGGCCCGCACCCAACCAAGGTGCTCATCCCTCTGTGGGTCGGGGAATTGGTAGCAGCTAAGCTGCGAATATACCGGCGACAGGCCCTCGCGACAGGCCGGCCGANTCACCCAACCAAGGTGCTCATCCCTCTGTGGGTCGGGGAATTGGTAGCAGCTAAGCTGCGAATATACCGGCGACAGGCCCTCGCGACAGGCCGGCCGATGCTTTCTCCGTCGCATCAACCATGGCTCAGTGTCGCCTCGCGACTACGGGCCATAAGAGCGGACCCCGCCACCCAGCGGGACTACCGCTGAAGCGGACACCGCGAATAGCGGTACAAACGCTGAAGAAAAGTAGTCAAAATAGCGCTCTTCGATTTCAGTAAAACGTAAGGTTTAATGAACGTAAATTAATTCACAAAGTGATACACAAGGTGCGGCGAAAATCTGCTGACAAAAGTTTGACGACAGATAAATCTGGTAATACTCGACTAAATTCAGTGCACGGTTCTCCATCTTCCAGATCACTCTTTAGCTAAGATTTGTTTTTCTTAATCTTTGAAACTGGTCCATTTTTCGTTATATCATATCTACTTGAAATTTTTTTTAATGAAGCAAAAAAATTAACGATACGATTTGTTTCTTGAAGAATTTGGCCTAGAATAATTTAACTAAACTGAAACTTAGCGTATATACTCTGCAGACATTGATATCTTATTAAAAAAATAGTTATTGAATTCGGCAATGGTGTGGTCAAGATACGGCCAAACAAGAATAAGGCCTCATTGCCCTGGCTCGTTACCATACGCTCACGCGTCCTTTCGAATGAGTACCTATGTTTAATTGGCCATACCTTGACAACGCGATGACCAAAGGTAATAATTCTTTTTTTCAAACGAAACATCAGTGTCTGCAGATTATTTAAGTTAAGCTACAGCTCAGCTGGTTATTTTTAGCCAATTTATTCAAGAAACAATTGCGTCATTCTTTTTGGTCGCCTTGTATGTGAAAAATCTCTCATCTTTGTTAAGTTGGCATACAATAAGGAAAAATGGACCAATTTCAAAGATTAATAAAAGGATTAACTATAAATTTAAGAGAACTATAGAAGATGTGTAAAGGCGCATTGAATTTAATGTGTATATTATCAAAGTTACTTATCATCAAATTTTGTTCACGAATTTTGCTGCACCTTGTATACTCATTAAAACAAACGCACTGCAGAAGTTATAGGAGAAAATTTATTAGCTGACAATCTTCTATGCAATCAAAACATTTTTAACGCCTTATAGATCCTAAATACCGTATTTTAAGAAATAGTGACACTGTACCACTAATATTTTAACCTCTTGCTCAACATACGTTATCATGAGGAAGACACGGAAAATGGTAGTTTTATTAACAAAACAGAAGTCTGTTGAAAACTTCAAATCCTAACCGCAAGGATATCGCTGAATCATATTCATTTGAATCCCTATCGTCTTTAAGATCCCGGTGTCAGGCATGGGACAGCCGATCGGATTATTCTACTGTCGCTTTCACATGACAGGCTCATACCCACCAGCAAAAAGCGGATCCCGCGACTTAACGTAACCAACGCTAGGAAACTTGCTTACCTATCGTCTTTAGGATTATCTTGCTCCAAATCAACACGCGAAAAATTGTAGCCCATGTGCCACTATAGTTTGAACTACCGATCTACCCTGTGCAACTATTTCTGGATGCGCCACTACTTTGTCGTAAGCCATTATTTCTTAAAATAGGGGGTATTTCTTTATTTTTTAGTTTTATATAATTCTAGATGTGTTGATCAGGCATTAATATATAGAAAAATTATCGGCTACCAAACATAAGCGATGACGATTTGATGTTAAGAGGGTAAGATTTCAATTCAAAAGAAAAAGACATCAAAAAGAAGGAAACGATAAGAAATAAAATGATATATTCAAACTTTAGTACATGTCAAAAAAGTTTATATTTTGATAGTTCTAATCGAATAAATGCAAGAATACTGTAGTATTATGAACATGTTCAAAACAAGAATCTCCTCTTTTAACCTCTTAATGACTGAACCTTCGCACATGGTAAAACCTCTGCAGGAATAGAGAGAAGCATTAATTTTGTAATTATCTGTACTCTCAAACCAATGCGTAGCTTACAGAGAAATTAGTGTGCTTTTCCCACAAGTATATCTTTGGATCGGATGCATCTGGGTTCCGATCGCCCCACAGGTCAATTCGCAACTCGACATTTGAGTCCTTGGTACTCAGAATATGAATAATATCATTTCCGAGCCATAAATTGTTCTCCAATTCATTGTTGAATCCAACTTTGTATTCATTCCATTTTTTATCGAAGAACGAAACTCTATCATCAATGCGTCTAAATTAAGTGATCTTTATTTTAATTATTTCACTCTTGAGGAACTAATATTGTGGCATAAGTAGAGAGAATTTCGTTAATTTTAAAAGTAGCAATCAAACAGCTCGTTTCGAAGCAAAATGAAACAACAAACGTATAATGAGACGTAATTTTCGCCGCATTCTTTTCGAATTTCCTACACTGTATCCATAATCAACACTGAAACCTCTGTTACTTTAAAAGTAGAGGCCCATAAGTTAACACAAAGTAGTGTAAGTACCTTTGAATTACGGTCCAGCCACCACCATCGGTTTCCATATCACAGTATACGCTGAAAGCTGGTATGCCCGGTAGATTAAAAGTATAAACTCCGCTTGGAAGGCTGCTATATTTCTGATGCAACTCATGGCAATCTTCTGCAATGTAGTTGAAATTTTCGCCTGAAATGACATTACTGTCAATTTTAGGGACTTGCAAATCGATATTACAGTTCTGCTCAACATTATTGCGGAAAATACAGTATGGGCTGTCCCTTCAGTCTGTTACCAAAAGCCAGTAGGCGATCGGACTAATTTGAGAACGACCACTAACAATCAGCGCGCGTCCAAATGGTCGTGTCGTAAGTTTCTCACGTTAAAAAACTCTTCAAACTAAACGAAGTATTTGGCGCGATGCATCCATTTGGCACCGAGTTCGCGCTTCCATGATCATCACTCACCATCAGTCTATTGTCTAACTGTGATTATGGAGCGAAAGGACAGTACTCAATGTCTAACTCTTACTACTAGTGAATGTGACTGTAAACTCGGCAGGGAAAGAGCAAATATGGTGACTACAGTACACTGTTTCCCTTCGACCTGGCTTGCAGGAAATAGGTCACGACGCAATGGTTTACGTTAATCAGTGAAGGTTAACGGTAAAGTGAGCGCCATCTTAAATTACCGTGCGTTAGACTTCGTAGCATCATACGAGATTGTACTGGGACGATATCACGTGAACCAGTGTTCCAGCGAAATCCGTTTAGCCCAGAATCCGGTACGTACTTGCCATTCAAATCAGCCTCAGTACATGTATTATTCATCCACCATCCGCTGAAATTTCACCATATAAAAAAATATAGAGATAGTTGCAAAATTACCCCAATTGCTCAACAGAAAAACAAGTAGAGTTGACGTCGTGATTTGCGTCCATTGTCGCAAATTTGAAACGATTTGACGCAAATATGCCGTGTAGAGATGAATTTATTGCATTGCCTGTGTAGTTAGGGGATACGTGTAGAGTGTAGAAATTTGCTTCATCCTCGATCTATAAGAATATTACATTGAGCTAGTTTTACAGAAATCATATAACAAGAAAAGGCACTCTTTTAGTATTTCGCGAATCAGTCAGAATAGATTCTTTATTAGTAAACAATATCAAAAGCTACCGGGTTTTATCAAGATTACGCCCCGGGGCGATGACGAAAAAAGGCAGCTTTTTGGTGGTCACGTGAAATTCAAAATTACGTCCCGGGGCTTAATTTCGCGTATTAGCTGGAAACGTACTGACACTTCGTATTGTTGAAATACTACCGTCAACTAGTATTTTACTATAGCAAGAGAACATTGAGCAGCGAAAGTTGACCATATTCACGCTAATTCGCAATTAAATGCAGTATTACACGCATATTTACTGATATAGCAATGGGACAATTCCGAGATAAAATTGCGCAGACAGTACTATTTTGTGCTGTCGAACGAACACTCTAAACTCCGAAATTACGTCCCGGGGCAAAATATCGAGAAGGCTTTCAAATTAACGCCCCCGGGGCTTCTATTTGGGGACAAAGTAGAGACGCGAAAAGTACCAATTCTTATTACAAGCCCCGAGGCTTATACTCGGAAAAACCTGGTAGTAAGAAAATCACAAATTTCAATCTTTTAAAAGATTGTACGTACTAATTAGTAAAAGCAAGACATAAATGAAGAGAAGTACATATTTTATAAGCGCTTTATTATCAAAGCAGTGCGTAACTTACAAAGAAATTGGTGTACTTTACAAACCAGTATCCAGTTGGATAGGGTGGATCTTTATTCTGATCGCCCCAAAAGTCAATTCGCAACTCGACGTTTGAATCATTGATAGTCAGAGCATGAATATGATCATTTCCGAGCCATAAATTGTTATCCAATCCATTGTTGAATCCAACTTTGTAATCTGTCCAGTTTTTATCGTAGAACGAAAGGTTACTACCATTGCGTCTAAATCAAGGGATATTTATTCCAATAATTTCACTCAAGAGGAGCAAGTAATGTAGCGTTTGTAAAGTAAATGTAATCACTTGTGACAATAATTTCAGTCAAACAGCTTATATTAATGCGACATGAAAATCAAACGTTTAAAAGACACAGCTGTCGCCGCATGATTATTGAAATTCTTTAACTTATCTAAATTCAACACTAATTCCTGCTTTTATTGCAAAAACAGAGGCAAATGGGAACTACCTATAGATTTATATAAATTACTACCTCTGAAATACGGTCCAGCCACCACCATCGGTCGTCATGTCGCAGGATACATTGAACGCTCTCCTACCATCTGGATTTATGGAATAGATCCCAGTGGTACGTGCTCCACCGGACACTAACCAATCCGTGCAATCCTTCATGATTGTTGTAGTCCTTGTAGGCACAGTTGTAGAAGGCGGAATAGTGTTACCCAGACCGAAAAGAACACAGAATTATTCTGAATATCTGCTTATTTCACAGCTTAAATCATGAGTTGATTAAATAAATTCAAGCTAAAGGCATGCAGGGTGCAAGAGAAGATTTCCATGAACCCTCCCCACATCTAATGATGTTATCCTCGGCTTCGTAGTCATATAAGCACCATTACGAAATGAAAACAAGACTGAACTGCACATAACATAGAAGCCGCTCTGCCTCAATCTTCATGAACAATATTGCGAAATTTTGGTATCAATTCCAAAGGTGGACATAGTAAAAAATCGTTTATTATAAACCAATATCCGTTTGCTTCATAAAATACTGCCTGAAATATTCTCTTAATACCGTTTCAGTACGACTATGAAAACTTTCTTAATTCTGTTAGTTATCTCTGATTTCACGATTCTATATTTTTATAATATCACTCAAAATATCAAAAGCCTTTAGCTGCAGATCGCAAACATACGAGAAGCGATAAAGACTACGGTAATTATTGCAAGAATGAAATTGGGGGTAAAATGGATATCTTTTTTAACGTCTGGATTTTCATATCATTGATACCGTCAAAGCTAATTTAAACTGATCGCCATATCACGATATGAAATTAATTTGAGAAACTTTTGACGTTGTTTTCGAGAATCCCGACCTGAATTTTGTTTGAATGGGAGGACTCGTCGAAATCTAATCATTTTAAACTTTTAAATTGTGCCAGAGGAACATTGTCAATGCTTGATGCTATTAATAACTCGGTCTTAAAGCTTTACAATCTTCCGAACTTTTCTCGAACTAGTCAAATCCTTTGTTCAGCGAACGTGATTGTAAAGGATAAAAGTCACTTTCTGAATTATCTTTGATTGGCTGTACGCGGTTTTTTCAGCAATTCTTTTCAATCGGCTTTAAAAAAGAAACGCATACTTATGATGATTATGGCTGCGGTGATTGCAGCAAATATGAAAAGTAAGATTACGCTGATTAAAATAATGTTCCGTCGATATTTCCTGGTGAAAAATTTTTTTTGATTTTTCTCTACAAGTATTGGATCGTCGTTGTTATCACTTCCCGGCGGGGACAAATTTCCTTTCTTCTGTCTAAAAATAATCACAATTTTTTTATTGGAACTTTTAGTGGCTTTTTCTAATGTGTTGCAAATCTGAATTTCAGTCAGAATGTGGCATGGACCACATTTGAAGAATTAATAATTAGATCTCAAGCACATGAGCAGCATATCTTACAAAATTTTCAACGAGGATGCTTCATAGCTTTGATTATTTCTGTCTGATTCCTCAAAGTCGTCAGTGACTTCCAAGCGTAATGCCAGCTGAAAATAACCTGAGCATAGCACAGTTTTTATTTCTAAAATTTGTGGTCCAAGAAAGCTTTTCAGAACGTTTGGAATCTTTAATTATTCTTTAACTTTAATAATAACAAATCAAATCACAGGATTTATTGCAATACGCTTAATTTTCTCAATACTGGGGGAAAATCCAAAAATCTGGTGTATTTCCCTGTCCATTCTCTTAGGTTTATCACTAATTCATAAAAATGCTTGTTTGATATCTTTCAATTGTGATAAGTTTTCGAACAAAATATCGAATAAAATCAAGTTAGTAATAGTGCTTTCTGGGTTATTATCATGCACTTCCTTGGTATTACAGATTCTTTAGATATGCTGTGTCCTGTTATGCATACAAAGCAAAAAATGCACTACTCCAACATAAACGCGCGTTAATTAGCCTACAACAGCGATATCCCATAATCCGTAGAGACGTATCAAGGATTTTGAAGCTTTAAAAAGAGAGTTGATATTAACAATACCAGATAAAACTTTTGGGCCTTGTTTTAATGATGCTCAGTCACTGAAATCTGGCAAAAAAATGATTGAGTATCATATGGTAACCAAACATACTTCAAATCAGAAATATGAGATGCAGCCGAATTTTCTCATCTTACAGTGAATCACAAATTAGGCTCTGGAGCTTGCAACCAGAAAACCCCCGAAAAATAGCGCTTAATAAACGTACAGGCGGGCAGGCTTCCTTCAGATATTTATTGATGTTTTGCTTGCATTGCTTCAATGGCGGTCGTAAGGAGGGGTCGAAATTGCAGAGCGCCTTTATTAACTCATATCTGCATGCAAACAAACTTTAAAATTATAGAGGCAAAAACATGGACTGATAAACGAAGATATCATTTTATTCCAATGACTTACATTTCTCTTGGTGCGTATGATGGCTTATTCATGCGCTTGCCTTTCTTTACAACCACGTTTACTTCCTCCTCCTCTATTTCTTGAATAAAAATGAACTGCTCATGTGGCGTTCCTCCAAGAGTGAAAAGTTCCCAGAGCAGAATGCCGAGAGTATAAAGATCCGATTCGATTTGTATTGTGTTATTAACAAAAACTTCTGGAGCAGTCCACTTCAGTGGCAATTGGGGATTTTGACATTTCTGGTATGATCCGCTGATAGTTCGCCTCGACAAGCCAAAGTCGCCAATTTTAACATTGTAACCAAATGTGAGAAAGATGTTTCGAAGTGCCAGATCTCGATGCACTACCTGACAAGGAATATTATCAACCCTGCTATTTCAGATAGCAATCAAAAACTCACCTCTTTACTGTGCAAAAATTCCATTCCATTTGCAATTTGATTAGCAAAGGAAAGCAAGTCGCTTGTTGTCACAGTGTTTTCAACTCTTCTTTGCTGATAAAGAGATGCCCAGTTTCCATCTATTTCAGACTAAAATTAGAACTTAAATTTAATTAATGTAACAGATAAGAGAATGAAGACTACTTTTGAAATTAAATATTTAACGGATTATGTTTTAGCAGCGAAGTAAAGTGAAGAAAAATAGCGATTACAAAATGGCGAATGTCACATGTGAGTGAACAGTAAAACACGACGGGGGTGATCAATAATCCATATTCCTGAAAGTCTCATAAATTTTCGTTCACTTTGCTATTTTTGGCGAAACCGTTAACGCTTTTGTCAAACAACTCAAAATGTAAGCAATTTTTCTCGAAAACATGACATAGTTGTTTTTTTAGTTCAGTTATGAAATAAACCGAACAGTTGCCAAGTCGTGTTTTCAAGGTTTTTTAATAATATATCCTCTAAAATAATCTTGAAACTGATAATACTTATCAAACTGTATACAATGATCAATATATGAAAAATGCCTCAAGTAACATATTCAAGCGCAAAAATAACTACTGTACTTGGTTGAAAGAGAAGAAAAATTTGCTTAAAAACATGGCAACGGTGATAATTAATGCTTATGGCAACTTTATCTCTACTACTTTCCGAAATCAAGTTGCACTTCCATCATTGTACACCCCCGATTAAATTATTATCTGTGCCGCTCTCTGTTAATTTAATTAATATTGTGATTTGAAATTATCAGGTCCCTCTCTTCACTTTAATGCTATTCATCAGCGTACATGCTCTCATTATCTATCGTTCCAAAAAGCATTTACCTTGTAAACTGTTCGCCTTTTTCTCCCCGAGTACTGCACGATTTCGTCAACATAGTTACCCTTTCTTGACCTTAAGAATTTGTCTAAGCTACCAAATGAACAATACTCAGAGACCAAGCACGGCAGGTCACCATTTTTCATCGCACCAATCAATTTCAAAACATTTCTATGATATCCAATCCCTGACATGATCTGTATTTCTTCAGATATTGCTTCTTTTAGCTTTTGCAATATTTGTGGATAGTTTTCTCTGTTGACGTAATGTGTCTTGAGCATTTTGACTGCCACAAGCGTATATTGCTCGGATCGATGATCGGTTTTTAACCGACCGCGATATACGCATCCAAAATTTCCACTGCCAAGCGGCTGAAATAGTTCAGATTTAATGAAATAAACCAATTAATTAGGCACTTGTGAAATTAAGGATGCCGAAATAAGGAGGCAATTAAACGCAACATTCATTTTGCGAGGGACATGAATTCTCGAAGTTTTGCATTCATAAATGATAAATAGATAAAAATAACGGGTGTGTTCTGGCGACAGCAAACATATCGCTTTCCTTTAAGTGATATAAATGCCATGAGCAAAGGATTATACTTACTTCTTCATCCAATTCCAGGAATGTTGGATCAATTTCAAGGACAGAATAAGCCGACTCTTTGTCACCCTCCATAATCCGACGATTAATCTGTTTTTCCTATTCGTTGTCGTTTGCACTTAAAGGGACGGATGTAGCAGTAAATGAGTAAGGGTGATCAGGAATGAATGTACGTATGTGATGAGTTATACGATCGACGCCCTACAGCATTGTTCAAATATATGGACATTTATTTGCGCTCTCAGCGGGATTGGAAGTTGCTTGATGTTCACATACCATTACCAAAAGTTGATAAAAGGATAGCTTCGATGCAAAGCGGATTAGCGTAAACAACCTTGCTCAACAACAGACGTGGTCTTGCATTTGATTTACCAACCGCTAGTTGCATCTCATACGCATTTCTGCTGATAAATTTTCTCTTTTAAAACGACTCGTCTATCGCATAGTTTCAGAAACAAATATCGACCTTAACATTGAGCATGCTCAGTATTCAAAACAATTTCAATAAAAAGCATTCAAGGATGTGGAAATATTTCATCGCTCTAAACTTTGAGGAATTTTGCTTCATATTTTGACTGTAAAACACATTTTAAAACACGAAACGTATGATTATTTCAGTTTATTTCTAGAAGGCTCTTCATGGAATGAAACCATCCTTATCCACATAAAAGTCTGCTTTGAAAGAACCGCATTGACAACCATTCGGAATATTCAAGAAAGGTGTCAACTTTGCACTCTATCAAATCTTGTCTTGCCAGAATTAAATGCCCAAACTTTTAACTGATTTTTTCTGAAGAATATGGTTATCAACAAAGTTTCACATTCCCCTTTGCTGGGCATTGAAATTTTGTATGATAGCTGCTACTTTCTTCCTTAATGTGAAAGTTAACCAATAGAACGATCGATACAACAAATGTTGATGTGAAGATTATATCATTTGGGAGAAGTTTCATTAATTTTTAGTTTGCCTCGCTCTCTCTTCCGCGGTCACCTCTGCTCCTAACGAATGCGCTAGAGTGTGTCGTGAGCAGGCGCGGCTTTCTCATCGTTATTGCGAGCGACAATGTAAGCTACTTGGTTATATACGTGACACCGATTAACTCACAGCCAGTTTTTAATGCCGTCAAAAAATATTTTTGCCTCAGGGGGACAGTATTGCAATCTGGCAAAATAATCGTTCGCTTTTGTATCAGTAGACTTAGAAGGTACAATCAACTTCGGCCATAGCGACATTTGTCACCGGTCCCGACAAAGTCTATAACATATTCTTTGACAGGCTGACCTCAATTATTAAATTTCACTTGCCCCGTTTAATAATGTTTATTAACCAATGCCGTCGATTGATCATCACATTCACGCTGAATAGGTACATTTGAGTCGAAACAAAAGTCACAACGAGTCGCTCTTCATTCAAATATGTATCAATGTATTTCAAGATCGATGGGGTAGTGACAAATGAAATTTCACTAAAAACGACAACTGGTTCGAGGAATAAATGGTTATCACGAACTATTCTTCGCTTCACAAATGAATGAATGTAATGAAAGTTATCACTACATTTGCTTTCTTAGCATCATACGAGACTGAACTGGGTTGATCCAACCGCCACCACCGTACCAGCAAAATCCAAAGCCTCCCCAGGTTAACGGCATATATTTGCCATTTAGAGCAGCGGCAGTGCAATCTTCCATCCACCACCCGCTGAAATTTTTATCATACTAAAGAATATTAGGAAAGCTACAATATTACCCATATTGCAAATTAAAACAACTCGGGTTGGCGCCGTGAATTGCATCAACTGTCGAAAACTTTAAACCATTTGCATCATTAATGCCGTAAAATGATGCCCCATCCGTCGTTGCATTGCCTGTGAATTGACAAGGTAAGTGAAGCGTGTAGAAATTTGCTTCATCATCCATCTAGAAGAATATTGTATGTTGCTGATATTGCAGGGAACAGATAATGAACAAAAGTTGACCGTAAATTATTTCCCCTATCCATCAGAATAAATTATTTTGTTATCTAACGATATCAAATGCTTGCATTTCATATTAATAACGACACTTTGCTTCCCAAACAGGATATCTCTTCGCTTATTCAACGTTTTTACCACACAGAAGTCAAAATATTTGAGCTTAGTTCGATTGATGTAGAGCAGCGTAAAGTTCAGAGCACGTTAATAAATTCGCAAAGAGATTCAATAATTCAAATACACCTAAAAGTAATTAGGCAACAAATATATCAGCTGACAATCTTCTATACAGTCTAAATGTTTCCTAACAGCTTATTTCTTCTCATAATTTATAAAGTTCAGCATATCGATTTATTCTCGATCAAATAACAAAACTAAATTTAGAAAATTTATCGGCTACCAAAGATGAGTATTAATGGTTGGAAGTTAAGATTGTAAGACTATAATCAAAAAGATGTATAAATCAAAAAGACAGAAAAGCCAAAAATAAAATTTTGTACTCAAACTGCAATATATGATAAAAATATTCCAATTTTTAATCTGACCGATTGAATACATGATTATCATAATAATAGAATCAAATGCAGTACAAAAATATCATATTCAATCTTTTAAAGATTGAACCTTCTCAGAAGGCAAAAAAAGCTAGGCATAAATGATTATCTTTCTGTAAATACGGTGTATTATCAAAACAATGCATGCTTACAATGAAATTATTATGCTTTTCCCACCAGTATCCATTTGGATTTGGGAAGAGTGGCTTTGGATTCCGATCGCCCCAAAAATCAATTCGCAACTCTACTTCGGA
>NIUQ01004717.1:0-12868 GCA_002796945.1 Plectus sambesii
TAAAATGATAATTGACTTCTGTTCGATTCTTACACTATTCCATATTCATAATTATAATTAATAGTTGAAATTTTTAATCAATTACCTTAATGTTTACAGATAAAGTCCCGCTTTGTGGTCTCGTTTTTTTATCAACTTCGACTGCGTATCATCATTTATGAATTCGATGGAACCATAATAAGTCATAAGTCATTACTTGTTAGATCCGACGATGTCGATGTTGACGAAGAAGTGCTTACGTCGTCAGTAGCAATTGCTCGAACGTTGCCTGCTTTGACCGTAGAGCACAGAATTATCACCGTAAGCACCTTGAATATTAGTGTCATCTCTCTAGAATGCGTCAAGTATATAGATAAAAAACTAGGACGAAATAATCCACATTTCTGTCTGTAAATTTGCCCTAAAAATCATAACAGAGTGACTTATAGTTGGGCCATAACAAGGTGTGCCCGTCGTCGTCTCCAAATCTCCTCAAAATACACCTACTGCATAGTTTTCGATAAGTAATCATGTTTATTATTTTCTTTATTCAAATGTTTAAGGCTGTTGTTAATGCCAGATAATCGTTAAGCAAATTGCTGCGAAATTTTCAGAAATAAGAGCATTCAATTCAGCGACGAGATCTGAACGAAGTCGCTATCCAAATCTTAAACAAAATAGCGACCAAATTTGCAATAAGATCCAATTTTGTTATAAATGTTGCGAAACTGATGAAATTTTTTATTGTTCAAGATAGATAGCAAAAAAATACCATTTAGATACATGGAACACCCTGTGTTTTAGTTAGTTATTCTACTTGTACAAAAGCTTCTGTTATGATGAAAAGAATCTTGAAAATTTTACGTATCATTGTACTTATGAAGAACATTTTATTACAGTTACGACAGAACCAATTTCAGTCATAAATAATATACTTTGATGTTGCGCGTAGCCATCGACATCTACCATGGAAGGAGACGCAGCTGAACTGATAGTATTATCAGGCGCTTAATTTGGGTTCTCAATGCTCCCACCGCTTTGGGCCGACTACGTTCGACCACCCGATAGAGTACTCTTTACCGCATGTTTACATTGTGTCCGATTGCGTTCGACCGGTCGCGTCTAACAGACTTTTTCAAAATTCAACGGTGCTTGACTATAATCAGTCTGTCGTACGCTTTATCAGAAGTAGATGCGGTACTTTTGCTAGTGTCTTTATCACAATTTCTGTCAAACTGGAGGCACAGAGTAAAAAGTTAACGAGAGAACATCATCAAATTGATGTTTGTTTGGCACTGCTGAAGTTGTACTGGAAATTATTGCTTTTTTGACAAACATAAATGCGCTCAATCGATCAAAGTTGATTTCCCAATTTTTCGGTACTATCTAATTCATTTAAAATATATTCCTGAAAGTGTCCGAACTGTTTGATTTTTGTTTGAAATTTTGGAACTCATGACACTCTATATAACATTGTGGATTATCAAAAACGACACCATGGCACTCACTATGGCAAGACACGGGACGCAGCAAATTGAATATTGCAAGGAAGCTTTGACGGATGATCGTGGTGTGGTATGTAAAAAGAGTGAAACTGAGAGTTAACCTGCCGTAAATGCGCGCCCTCTTCAGAACATACATACAAATACAGTGAGCAGGATCGATGTATAGGCTGATTGTCTTGGACACGGTTAGCGGCCCAAATCCCTACTGCACCGGGAACCAATGTTGAGCTCGGCAAATCTCACACGAATGAGTTCAGTCTGACTCAGAGAATGGTCGCAAATTTATTGTCAACCCATTGATATCATCTCCTTTCATTGTGTAATCTCATTGATCGTTCAAATACAGTAACATTTTATGAGCACTTTCATGACAGCGTATCGCACGATTGTTGATAAATGATTATTGCAGGAAGTTGGCTAAAATCGATGACAATGTCTTTCGTGGATCAGCATCATTAAGACCGGCTCTAGTACGGACGAAACGAACCCCCGCCACCTCCTCTACGATTTCCTGGTCCACCAGAGACGCGAGGACCGCCCCGCGGCGGGAAACCAGGACCCGGGCCTCCTCCCGACGGTGGCCAAACTGGACCCGGACCTCCTCGAGGCGGCCACATTGGACCTGGTTGCCCGCACGGTCCGAAACACGGATAATCCGGATAGCTTCCTGGATAGTCAGGGTAGCTGCCAGGATATTCAGGGTAACTCGGATATTGATCACCGCCGCCATCTTCTGGTTTAGGCGCGCCATCGACGTAAAAGATGTCATTCATGATGTCCTGCATACTCTTCTGGAATTTTTCAAATTCAGCCGGCATCGTCAAGATCTTCTCTTCATTTGGCAGCGACGCGTTGTTCACTATTGCATAAACGCCGCTGCGTAGTTGGTCAGCGAGCGCTGTGAGGTTGGCCAGACTCGCGGACAAGAGTATTTCCCTTTCTGCAATTGTGCAATTGGTTAAATAATAGTTCAAATGCTAAACACTAATTTAAAATACCATTCTTTTTAATGCATGCTTAATGTTAATTTCAAACTCAATCGACGGTCTCAATAAAATTAAGGACTTCAATATATCGTAAGTGTTGCCCGATTCAACGCGTTGTGAACTGTTGATAAAATGTTTAAATATGCGCTCTGGTATAATTGTAGAACTCTCCCATCATTCATCGCCAAAACTATATTAAACACGGTGTTAGGTTTTCGTCATCACTACTCTCTCCACATTAAGTGATCTAATAATATTCAATGATAGAGTTCAGATAATGAAATAGTTATACTTCGCGAGTAAATTCAATCTAAAGACGCGACCGACCTGCTTCTTTTTGCGCCTGATCGGCTTTCCATTTGGCATAGGCAGTCTGCACGCCGGCGTCGAGTGTGCTCACGAGCGCGTCAACGGTCGTCGCTCGCGTGGTGTCATTCAACGTGTGGTTAAAGTAAATCGCTTGAAATTTTGCGCGCACCATCGGGTCGGTCACGTTCGCCAGAAACGTCAGATCACCCTGAAACCGAGCGTATTTGGAAGTAGTCTTATTTCGCTGANTTCCGTTCCCGATAACTTGAAATCCGTCGACAACTCGACGACTGCTTCCTCTTCTACCATTACCGTAACTGTTAAAATGTGCAGCAGTTACAGTAATTATCGCCAACAGACTGATGATGACTAGTTTAGCCATCGCGACCAGAGTATTATCCTTTCCTGAAATAGGTCGTTGTCGCATGACACCAGGAACAGCAGATGGTAGTTTGGAACTCCGACCTTCAGCTGACAGCCTATCTTCTACCCGTTCAATACACCTACGCAAAAGACGCTATTGTGACGCAGTTAGAGCAAGGAATAAGCACAGTTTAGTTCAACTGAACTGAAACCGGTTAATAGAAACTGGGCCAATCAGCTATTTTTTTTATTGACTATACTAAACTAAATTTCGTCGTATCTACACTGTTTTGCAAACAAAAATTACTTATTGATCTTTAACAAAGTTAATGTTATCGAAATTACAGAATGAGCAGATATGAGTGAATTTCTAGTTCTTGTAAAAAAGTGTTACAGAAATGCTCAGAGCTGACCTTAATATGAGCGATAGCAGAATTTTGGAAATTAAACAATTAAAAATATAACAGTCGACCTTCCTAAAAATTTATAATGCTTAGTATCATAGTCAAATGTCAGAAGCAAAGAAGCTCTCATAATTAGCTTAAGCAATAAAGCTATTTAAAATTGCGCTCATTCGCGAACACTTAAAAATTTAAGGATAATTTTCTTAACAAAATATATTGATGTATGAGAAGAAGGAAAGTTTCCCATCAACGGTCAGACACGTTTAACTTTGCTGTACCCTCCCAAAACCATTACAGGATGGGAATCCGATCATTTGCCCACGAAATTCACGATGGAAATAAAAGCGAATTAATTCATAGAAAACGGACCCCTTTTCGACACACTGAGGAAGCCAGGCCCCAATCTTCGATGAGCGCACCATCTTCGAAAGAAGAAACTATCCTAAACAGCATGAACTTTGTCGAAAAATGTGGGCAGTGATTAAACGCATGTTTTGCAAATGCAAAGACATGCAAAGTCCTAAGGAGGATGTGCCTTTCTAACACTTTAATTTCTTGTTTCGGCCCCACCGATGCTAAGCAAAGGTTCACACACGCAGCGACAATATAAACTTGCCGCAGCACCACATAACACGCAGCGACATTCAGTGGCTATTCAGATGTTTGATGGAGAGAGGTTTATCCGAGTCGTGCTTTGTTGCGAATATCCGCGCGTCGCTCATGACCGCGTCCAGTTGTTCGCGTAAAAACTCGACAATCGCGGCGTAGTGTCGGGAAACAAATGCGACCTAAAACGATGCTGATGTCTGGTTTGTGTCCATATTCTATCCCACTGATGCGTCCGACACAACTCGCATGCCGGTGTACGGACGCCAATCGCGCTCGTGACAAAAATGAATTCGATGGGATTACGAAACCAGAGAGAGAGTCGAATTAGTCACTGGACAGGAGAATTTTGAACGTGATTCATAAATAATCGGACGAGATCTCTGATACTTGTCGAAAAGAATAAAACTGAGCACTATAAATCGCCCACAAATAAACAAGCACATTAAAAATATTTGCGATTTGCACAACACAGATTTTTCATTGATCGTTTAAGCGCATTTTACAAATGTTGGTCCCAAAAGGGTCCACATGAGAGCCCTGAGTGCGGCAAATGATTCAAATCTTGCTGTTTCAAAAATAGTGTCTCATCACATTTTCAGTGAAATACGAGCGCGGGACAAAGAAACATCAAAACATGAGAACCTTTGCACGTCTCGTCTTCTACAAGCATATTGTATTTGAACCGATAAGTTCAATTAAGCACAAATATAGTATCAGAAGCAAAAAATGAGTCATGCCATATTGCTTGCAGTGCAAACCCTGAACAATTGTCAGTCCAACAGGCAAATCCAACTTGAGCGTTTATCGACGAACATTGGAAATTCTCGCTAACGCTTGAATGCTCATACAGAATGCTACCCGAAGCGTAAACTGACGTACGCACTGCTTCATCAATAAGGTTGCTTACGGCCAGCGCATTTATTGTTCAGCGAAATTTAAATTGTTCGTTCTTGTGGAAGTATGCGCGAAACGAGACCACGTCTTTTGTTCAAATGTCTTGCAACCGCTTTTTCTTTTCAAACTCCTTCTCTTGTTTACTCACGAATGTCACGTATTCTGTACGCGAATCGCAGCTATTGAGATGAATGATGCTAAGAAAGCGTTTGCCTGACATAATTACAGTAACCAGAACATGTACTGTTTACAGCTTAAAGCCAAAACATATCGCTGCTAACAGATATTTAGTCTTCATCCTATTATTACATTTAAAGGAAACGTATCAAAATTATATATATCTTTAAATGTTCCATTTCAATGAATCTTTCGTTTTTCTTTATCATTTATCGAAATTCGCTCAAATACTTTGCTAACTTAAATGACTTATTTACCGATTCGAACGTTTCTTGAACAGAACTTTCCTTCACAAAATCTCTTTGATTGTCAGTTCTCCGACAAATCATCACAATTTGATCAAATATGTGCCTTCTATAACCTCCGATATAAAATGACAATGAACACTGAAATTTGAAGAGCAGTGTTACAAGCATTTGACACGTCTACTTCAAGTCATTAGGGATTCTGAAAAAAATGCCACGATGTCATAGCAAACGTATTAACACAAAGTATCTTTTTTCCTATCAGTTGCTGAGTAGCACAAGATGCTAACTGAACCAATAGCACTGTTTGCTCAGGGGATTAAAAAAGATACAAGCCAACAGTTTTCTTCGGCGAAATTTCGACATAACATGTCACTTGCAGGAATTGAAACCAGGGACCTTCTCTTTACGAGATACGCTCAACTGCCCAAACAGCTTTCAGAGAGTGAGCTTCGAAAAACGAGGACAGCACTTTAGGCGAATTCGACTGAGATGGGCATGGGTATTCCCCGAGAGCGCTTAGGTGTAGGTAAGGAGCACTCTGCGAAGGGTAATTACTTGATCGGAACAGTACGGTCAGAGATATCGGTTAAAGAAATGTTCGGGAGGTAGTGCCTTCGGTTTACAGTTACAGAAATAATGGATTTATACTAAGTGAAAAAGCATTGAATTCACATGCAAAAAAGCTGTCAAGTAGTAATCCATATGTCTCCTGCTTGCCCTTTGCATCGCCGAGAGCCAAGCCCTCAATTCAGCAAGAACTTTAGTAAACACAGGAGCAATCGATTGATCTTTTTAGAGCTAGAAAGTAACTGAAGAAATTGCGGTAACAGTGAGGATTATTGATAAGATTGTTATGCTTTAAGTAATGTTATGATGCGCGCAAGCTTTAACTAATCATCAATCTCGCCTCCTACCTCAGTACTTCGGTATGCCTTGTACTTGAGGGTTCATTCAGTACTTAGTTATTTACATCCGATAGACAAAGCAGCGAATTAGAAACTCAGCCATTGTAGCTCTTTCGCTTCATGAAATGTCGCTGTGGTCGTAGGAATGCCGTTGCGCGAATTGTCCCTCGCAACCGTCAACATCTTTTGTTCGCGGAAAGAGTTGGGATCCATTGTTTTAGAAGAAGCATTTAAGCCAATGCATCAAATGTTAAAAACACTTGTTGAACTTTCACTGTACTAATTTTACCAGCTACAACAGTGTTACATGTAAACTTTTTGCTGATACATTAGCCTCTGAAGGAATATGATAAATTCCTACTATATCAGTTCGTTTCTTTTACTTATTTCGATAACGGTTCCGGTTAGTGGGAGTTGCCCCAGCAGCCCGGTCTGCAATAGCATCGAATACTGCGCCAGTTCTGGATACTGTCGTTGTACTGATGGTTATGAAGACAGTCCCTGCACTGCCTGTACCCTAACTTGTTCTGGAGGTTCATGTCGAACAAAATTTATGAGCTGGAACAGCGGAAACCCAATTTACACACAATCCTGCGACTGTCCCCAAGGCAAGCAACCTTCAAGCGCTTCAGCAATAGATTGCTCGAACACAGCTTGCAATAGTATCACATGCAACACTGCTGGAATAGGCGACGTTTGCAGGTAAAGGATGCTTTATTTGCTACTAAATTTATCTCGGTAAAAGTCGCTTGACTTTAATTAACAATTGACAGTTTTTGAGTTTCAACTTTGTGCCCAATTAGAAACTTGTGAACTAAAAAATTTCGTAACAAAAGAAGAAAATCTGAGATGTAAAATGAGGTGACGTATCTCTCGGTTTACACAAAACTTACGCTGTTGCGCGTTTCATGTCCGTCAAAAGAAACATGATTACGATTAAATCACGTTTTCTTTACTGTCATTTTGGTACCAATTAGAAACTAATGAGCTGCAAACTGGAGAGATGAGATAAACATCAGTTCGTGGGAACTGAACATAAGAAGCCTTCGATTGGTATAACCGGTACATTTACTATGAGTACTCAATAACCTATTTGCACAATTTTGTGAATGACTATAGCGAAGTAGACCGAAATTAACATTTCGCGTGCGCGTTGAATTTGTACTCGAAGGTTATACAAGGTGAGGCCAAAGTTCCCGCTGTGTTTTTAATGAATCCTGTGAGAGAAATCTTTCATTGAATCATTACAATTTATATACCGTTTGAAAGACCATCAAAGACTGACTAATATGCACCTCTTTGTTTGTTTATCAGTGCAGAAGTAAGAATAGGGGAGCCCATGGATTACAAGACAACCTTTTCTTTTCTCGCGCTCGCTATTGGCACACATTCTTGATAAAAACTAGATGTTGAAATTTTATGATAACACAGATTTTCTTGAGCTATTAAATTTTTATAATTAAATAGAATATCTTTTAAATGAGCTATAAATCGTTACTTAAATCACTCTAGTTACTGAGCACGACTAGACAGAAGTTGATCACTGAAATTCGCGTTTGGGCGTTTTGCAAGATTTTGCGCCTTTTCTGACACACCGTATTACGGTTTTTGACCGAATTTTAATGGATTTTAGTTTTTTGACCGAAAATGATAGCTCATTCGAAAGAGTTCGTTTCACGTGACTGATATCTGAATTCTGGTACAGTGGAACCCGGATAAGTGCAACCCGGATAAGTGCACACGTTCTCCATGCCCCGAACTTTTGTACTATGTTTTGTACATGATCTGAACCCGGATAACTGCACACCGGATAAGTGCACAACCCGGATAAGTGCACATGTTTCGCAAGCCCCGTGTGCAACTTTTGTATGCAATTGTACCCGGATAAGTGCACAAGGGTGTGACCCCACCTAAATGTCACTCAAAAATATGTGCATATGATGTATAGTACATCAAAACAATGCCTTTGTTAATCAAAACGCCTTTCAACCTTGTTTATCATGAAGCTATGTAAAATGGCAAGAAAGTTTTTGTATACCATTTCCGCTTTAACAGGGGCGCTTTCCATGTCAATAAGGACATTTTTCTAGTCACATTTATACGATAACTGTCTTTTTTGATGTGAAAAATGTTTTCTTTGCTTTGGAAGGTGTCTTTATTAAGTGGGAATGCTATATAACTAATAAAATGTGGTTATTTCAAGGATTTGAGCAAAATCGGGTCAAGAACTATGCACTTAGACCGAACCCGGATAACTGCACAACCCGGATAAGTGCACAAAATTTTCATGTCGCATCGATGTGCACTTATCCGGGTTCCACTGTAGTATTTGAATGCAGGAATCATGTTTTGTAATTTTTTTAAAATAATTCCATTTTTGGCTGTTGCCAGTGTGTAGCATTTTCATCCTCTTTTTGAGAATAACGAATTATTAAATAAAGATATATACTTCGTTGGAACGAACAACTTTCAGACTGTGTCTTTAAAATCTTAAGTGATTTGAAGCCTTCGGTATAATTCTGTAAATAATTTTTCCATGACACTCAAGCGAAAAAATAGCAAAAAACGAGAGAAAAAGGTAGCATCAACTCTTACTTCGGCACTGATAAATAAACAAAGAAGTGTACCTCAGGCAGTTTTTGATGGGATCTCAAGCGGTATATAGTTTGAAATGGTTCAGTGACAAATCTCTCTCACACGCTTCATTAAAAAACCGCGGGAACTTTTGCCCCATTTAGTAGTTGACGTAGTTAATGATTCAAGAAATCTTATGTTTTAAAATCAAAGTTTTTAATAAACTTTCTTTTATTGTAGAACGAAGAAAACTCAAGACAGCGACGGCAAATTTTCATATGTAGACTTTTGTCTTTGTCCCGGCGGCTACGGTGGCGCTAATTGTTCCACGAAATACGACTGGCTATACGTTGATTCGAACCGCTGTTTTGCTAAATCAAATGACGATATATCATGGGCTCACGCCAAGGAATCGTGCACTGCAGCAGGCGGCACTATAGTGGAAATAAAAAGTGTAGCAGATAAAGGTACGTCTTCAAAGGCACATTTTGTGTTGTTTGGTCTTTAAATAATATCATAGCCTTTGAACAGTTGTAATTTAGAAGTAAAGGGATCGTTTTACTGCATTGTGTGAATTCTTATTGCATATAGTCAGAAAATATGCCAAGACAAAAATTTGTTTCTTTTACATGGCGAAATTTTTGACGATATTCATTTTAGACTCAGCCCAACCCAATCGGATTGAGCTATTCTTAATGTTTTTTCATTATTTTACCCTAAAATACGCGACCAGATTGACTTTATGTGATCAATGGTGGCGAGAAGCTGTCAAAAGCGCGCTCAAACTTGCGGCAATGTTCTGAGCTATATTTTCATTATCTGCTAGTTTGATTTGTTCACGCCGATGCCACGTTAAAAATATTCCCATAGCTGCTCCAACTTCGTCAAATGAATGAGGAAATCATTTCTAACAGTTAAAAAAATTACTGTATGCAATTAAGAGAATGTGTTTGCAAAATATTTTTTTCTAATCATCAGTTTGCAGATCTACTCTTCAGTCTTGGTCTATTAACATCAGTAACTCGTTTTCATACTGGTCTTTATAAACCTGACAAGAATGAATCTTCTTCTTGGAAATGGTTGAGTACTGGCGGAGATCTTACTCCTAATTCAAATAGTTATTGGATCGATGGTATTGACAGTAACAATCAGGATGTAGATTCGGATGATCCTTGGTGTGTCCAATTGGTAAGATTAGGCATGAGCAACAATTGGAAGTACGATGATGGATCTTGTGACTCTGACCTAGCCGAGACAATATGCGAACGCAGTTGCACGTCAACAACAACGAGTACAAGTACAAGCACAACAACTACAAGTACTACCACAACAACAACAAGTACAACTACTACAACGACACCAACTACAACAAGCACAACAACATCGACTACTTCAAGTACTAGCACAACAACTAGTACACCTACTACTACAACGTCGACTACTGCAACAAGTACAACTACATCAACGAGTACAACAACAACATCTGCAACTACTACCACGACGCCAACTACTACGATTACCACCACAACGCCAGGAACTACAACTTCTGCCACAACAACTACGACCAGTACAACCACAACGCTGACTACTACAAGCAGCACAACGTCGGCTACTACAACAACTTCATCAACTAGTACAACGACAACTACTACAACAACAACATCATCGACAACCACACCAACTACTACAAGCAGCACATCATCAACAACAACCACACCAACTACGACAAGCAGCACAACGTCGGCTACTACAAAAACTTCATCAACTAGCACAACACCAACTACTACTACATCAACTTCGTCGACAACTACTAGCACAACACCAACTACAACAACAATAACTTCTTCAACAATGACGTCATCTACCACAAGCAGCACAATGTCAAGTATTACAACAACAACTTCATCGACAACCACAACAACTACAACAAGCAGCACATCAACAACAACTACTAGCACAACATCGATAGCTACTACAACAACTTCTTCAACTAGCACAACCTCAAGTACTACAACATCAACTTCATCGACAACCATGCCATCTACTACGAGCAGCACAACGTCAAGTACGACAAGCACAGCACCAACTACTACAACGACAACTTCATCAACTAGCATAACGTCAAGTACTACAACATCAACTTCATCAACAACCATACCAACTACTACGAGCAGCACGACGTCTACAACTAGTAGCACAGCGCCAACTATCACTTCAACAACTTCAGCAACAACGACACCAACTACTACAAGTAGCACAACGTCGACCACTACAAGCACAACACCGACTACTGCAGCATCAACTTCATCAACAACCACGTCATCTACCACAAGCAGCACAACTTCAAGTACGACAAGCACAGCGCCAACTACAACAACAATAACTTCAACAACAACCAAACTAACTACTTCAACCAGCACAACGTTGACCACTACAAGCACAACACCGACTACTACAGCAACATCTTCATCAACAACCACATCGCCTACTACAAGCAGCACATCGTCGGCTGCTGTAAGTACAAGCACGACATCGACTACTAGGACTAGTACCACAACACCGAGCACTTCAACAACTTCATCAAAAACTATATCAACTACTACAAGTACTATCATAACGTCGACTGGCACTACAACATCTTCAACAAGATCCTCAACAGCTGCGATCTCAACCAGTACAACATCAACTACAACTACTGGCGCAACACCTTCTACTACAGTTGCAACCTCAACGTTGACAACTACTCATTTAATAACAATACCAATTACTACAAGTTCAGGCATGACAGCAACCGTTATAAGTACTAGCACAGCAAGCACCACTAAACTAACTACTAAAACCATTACTACAATGGCGATGACTACAAGTACTAGCACAACATTGACAACTACAACTACGACTAAAAAAGCAACTACTCCAAGTAGTACTGCAAGTACTAGCGTAACTACCAGCGTAACACCGATTCCAGCAAAAACTAGCGTTACATCAACTTCCACAATGACAAGCACAACACCGACAACTACAAGTACTACCACAAAATTTACTTCAACAACTACTACTAGTGGCACAACAAGAACTACTTCAAGTACAAGCGTTTCATCAACTACTCCTAGTACTAGCACAAGTACCAGCACAACGTCTACTTCAACATCAACACGAACAACCATATCGCAAAAAGATGTTTGCGACCCAAGTCCCTGCTTTAACAACGCCACCTGCGTCCCTATTGGAGTTGCAAATACATCATACGAATGCATTTGCGTTCCTGGATACACTGGCAATGATTGTTCTGTGGATATCAATGAATGCGCCTCCACACCTTGTAAACATAAAGGAACGTGTACTGATGAGCTCAATTCATTTTCCTGTAACTGTACAAAAGGATTCTTTGGAGAAACGTGCGAAGATGATATTAATGAATGTGCATCAATGCCTTGCATGAACAATGGTACCTGCTTGAATCAGATAGGAAAGTATGAGTGCGACTGTCCTCTTCATTATACTGGAAATCGCTGTGAGACTGACTTGTGTAATCCGAATCCGTGTCAACATGGCGGTATCTGCGATTACAGTAATTCAACAAATGACTACAACTGCGAATGCATTGAAATATACAAAGGGAAGTCATGCGAGAAGAAAGTCGACAACTGTCTGTCTGATCCTTGTGCAAACGGCGGCGTTTGTATACCTGGTGTGGCGTGGAAATGTCAGTGTAAAAGTGGATGGGAAGGAACTACTTGCGCCCATGATATCGATGAATGTGCTTCGAATCCATGTACCAATCTCGGAACCTGCACTGATCACTTCAACGGCTTCACATGTGCGTGTTTACCAGCGTTCTCTGGACTGTTATGCGAAGAGCACTTGACCACATGTGTCATTCAAACAGATGAGGAAAAAAGTCAAAGAATCGCG
>NIUQ01004718.1:0-12882 GCA_002796945.1 Plectus sambesii
GTATATTAAGGTCGCGAAGAGCGAAAATTAGAGGCACCGAAATGAACTCAGCATTCGTTGACAACAAATTGCAGTAAGGTACGATATGCGAGAGAGCAGCTCGCTTAAGACACTATGCAGTTGGACGAGCCGACCTTCTTGCCATCGGCTCTGACAACCAGACGGCGTTTCGACCGTCCAAACTGCGACTTGTGCTGCATTTGAGCCGGGCGCTGACCAATTTGGTTGACGCGCGGCAACGATGCGGCAAGGTAGTTGGCGAGGAAGGCGTCGTCGTCGTCGCTGTCCGACGACGAGCTACACGTGCTGCACTCGTCCTGATGCCGGCCAAAGTCCCGAGCCGACATCGGACCCGTCGTCGACGTCGACGGCGACTGCAAACCCGCAGACGCCGCCTCCGCCTGTCCACGACCGCGCCTCTCTCCGTTCGACAGTACGCTATGCGCCAACGCCTTCCGGTACGACAGCTCGCTCCCGCTGGCAGATGGACGGTGCAATGCCTCCTCATCGGCCCTCACTTCAGCGCTTAGTGATCGATGGCGCCGTCTTCGACTGCGCCCCGACTTGTGACGGCCGCTGCGCATTGGCGCCGCCATCATCGACGCGGTCATTCGACCACCGCCCAGCTGTCTTTGATCTCTCGACGTCGGCAGCACGGTCTCGTAAATGTTATCATCCGACTGGTTGATGCGCAGCGTCGGGGGCGGACAGATGGACGGCGCATAAGTTGGAGTGGAGGCGGTGTTTGGCTTGAAATCGGTGATGGGAAGGCGCGCGGGTGAAGCGGCGCTGGCGACGGCGTAGCAGTCGAGGTCGCAGTAGAGCTTGCCGCGTCGAGGGAGGAAGCATTTGCCGAGGAGGGACTTGGAGCAGACGCCGCACACGAAACAGCGGTCACTAGCATGCCATTGGCAATTGTCGCGGACGATGTAGGCGTCGTCGGCGTTTATCGGAAGGCGACAGGCGGCGCAGGCGCAGCGCTGGCCGTAAACCGAGTCGTAGCAGTCAATGCAATACGGACTGAAAGGACGACTTTACAGTATTTCAAAGTAATGGAGACGTTTCGGCGCGTACCGTTTGTCTTGCATACGGTATCGCTGCTCGCCCAACTGCCGGTCGCACTCGAAGCACGTAAAGTGGGTCATGTGCCAACTGCGCCCCTCTGCCTCCGTGCAGTTTTCGGAGAAAATGATCTGCAATCAATTGGTTACTTTATATCTTTCACATAATATCATATAATTATATCATATCATATATTTATATCAAATCATATTATAATATAGTCAACTCATTACTACTATAGGATCGATGAGGTCCTATTGGATCGATGCAGAGAATCTGAAACAGTACCTCATCACAGCCGGCGCAGCGCGGGTATTGCGTCTCAGCATGGTGCCGACCGCAAAACACCCGTCCTTCGTGATTGAAGTAGATCAGGTCGACCAGCAACTCGTCGCAAAAGTTGCAGACAAAGCAACCGGGATGCCACACCTGCCGATCCCCCAATCGCGCTGCGAACACGCCCAGTTCGTCCGCCGTCATACTGTCTTTGCACTGAAATCGAGGCCATTACACCTAGTTCCGCCGAAAATCGCGCACTCATTCCGGTCATCCAGACAGTTTGGATTAATTTTACAACTCTAATGAAACTAAAATATGCCGTTTTGCACCGCTCCAAAAAGGAACTTATCTTTTTTGCGTACTATTTGAAAGAAAAATGTTCGATTAATACAAATGTCAAGACAAACCTGATGGCATGATGGATTTTTAAGACTGAACGGTACTCGATGGACGGTCGCCCGTCCGAGCGCGTTCTTCTTGCGTTGACTGATGAACAATTTGAAAGCGTTCTCCTCATCCAACGACAAATTGCGACAGTAGCGAGAGTCGGTATCTTGCGGGGGCAGTTGCAGTAGCAGTTGCCGAGTGCGCCACTTGTCACCGGCAGAGTTCACGTAGGGAATCTTGTCCTCGGGCAAACAGGCAAAGTATTGGTGCACCTGTAAACATGACAATCAAATCATCTGCTTAGCGTCTATTGATCGTGCAACGTTAAACGTCAATGAGAGGTTGTCAGCGGCGAGATTATCATATACATGACGGGCGCGGCTTATGCATACAGGAGCCCGGGCCAGTCAGGATATGTGGCATCGTGATTTACATGTGAACGGGACGGATGCAGTCGACATCGACACAGGTGGCAGTTGTTTAGCATTCAGTAATCCTCGTGGGCAGCTACCGCCTTTTCTCCAAAATACGACCCTCTGATTCAACATGGCCCTTGAGTCAGCTCGTCTCCGCACACGAAAACACGCATAAGGGGGCCATGTTTTCGAGAACCGTTTGCAGCCCATAACGATAGCAGCCCCCGTAAAGTTTGAGCGTAAGAAAAGGCGCGTAAAACTGACCGCATCTGGTTTGAGTCCGCTCGGGACCCAAGCGTACTCCTCGAGCGCGCAGCCGCTGTCGTCGTCACTCGTGCTCTGTCGGTGGACGTCGGCGGCGATACGAATGCGCGATGCCGGCGACAGACACGCGCTGCCTCTGCCCGACAAGTTCAGCTCGGCCTCCATCGAGCTGAGCGTTTGATTAGCCGACGAACCCAGCGTCGACATCCCTAAATGAACCGTCTCACTTTCGCTCAGCAGCGCGACGAATGCCAAGCACCAACCTTTGCCTCTTTCACCGAAGCTCAGCTGATTTATCGATGACGAAACTGAACCATAGATCAGCGACGCGTAGTCGGAAAAGTCGGCCGGCTGTTCGTAGATGCGTTGGAACGGCGATCGACTGGGCGTTGACGTCGTCAGACAGCGAACGCAGCAGTCGTTGTCATTGCTGCAAAACAGGGTCATAAATCGGAAAGCGGATACGTCAACGCGCGTCGCGGCGAACGTGGCGCACAATGAGCGGTCATCTAATCGGCATTCATGGTACCGAGCTATCGGCTAACCGCCGACGACAGGTCGCAAATGGACCGCTGACGAACGCGAACGGCGCGCCTTCTTCGTCGACTCATGAATAAACGACCCGATTACATGTTTAGGTTGCTGCCTTAATTAAGCCGATATAAGCGCCGCTGTTTACCGCCCATCAGTCATCTGCTGCGATCGCGGCGATCAAATCGGGTCGGAACGGCAAACGACGCTCGGAACTGTTGCCGATAAACGCCGTTCCGGTCGTTCCGGTTGCGCATCGATCACGCTCAAAACGCCGTTACGAGCGTAAAAAGCGTCCCCCAGGCCGGCGCCCTTGTGCTCGGTGGCGATTGGCGACCTAACGATCCTCTCGAGTGGCTGAGTCGGTGTTACCGAAAGTGAGCGCCGACCAAATATGCGCCACAATTATTCCCAGGGTGGGAGAACCAAACGCGCGCTTTGTCGCCAAATATTGGCACACTCGACCGGGGACAAACGGCCGCTCCTCGACCGAATGCTCGCGACGACGACACAGCGAGAGACCTGAGCGGATTAACCGACTCGCCGTTGGCGACCCAGGTGTGAAACATCGCGCCCGAGGCCGACCCACGCTCGCGCCTCGCGGCCCACCAGCGCGCGGCTCACCGGCGCAACACCGGCGCGCTGGTGCGGCACGATTGGAGTGCGGGACAAAAAAAGACGGCTAATTGAACGAGACGCAACGCAATCTTTAGAGTAACAAACGGCCGTCCGCCAAGACGAACGACCGCTCTTGGACGAACGCGTTGGAGGGACGAGCGCGGTTCAGCGCCCATCCACATCGATCATCGCAACGCCTGCGACCGCTCGTCGACGATGTATCATCATCGCAGCCGCTCGAAGCGGAGACGAGCAGGATGCCTCCGCGCAAGACTACTCCGCTTCATCTGCGACGACGATATCGGTCGGCCAGTGAGGCGAGAGTGGCCAGCCGAGTCCATTAATGGCGAATGGCGACCGCGGCGGCGGCGGCCGCTCAAACGAACCGACGCAGCCGAAGAATGCCGGCGCGACGAGTCTCGCGTCGGCCTCCGCCGCCGCCTCCATAAATCAGCGACCGTTCGCGCATCTCCAACAAACTGCCCCCTCACTCCCCTCGTCGTCGACCTGTCGGACGGTCGTCCATAAAACGACGCATAAAAGGCGCTACCGCTTCCGCCGCCGAACGCGCCGCCATCGCCCCCACAAACCAGCCAAACGTGGCAATCAAACGGTCGTAACGACGGTCACTCGTTGTCTCCTTGCGGAGTGGGGTTAACGAGTGGGCAAGACTGTCCCGAGCCCTCAAGGACCAATCAGACTCGGTGGTATCAGGCGCGCGCGTCGTCGCTCGGTTTGATGCTCGTCGCCGGTGCGGGTGCGGAACAACGGCAACAACGGCGATGGGGGGCGGCCGAAAAACCGCTTGTGAGAAAGGCGAAGACGCAAAGAAGAGAGAGAGGGCGAGAGAGCGAGCAGGGCTGGGGAACGACCGATCCGCCGAGCAGCAGACGGTTGCCGGCCGTCGGTGCGGACTCGGGAGATTTATGATAGTCGACAGTGGCCCTGCGACCGACGCGCACGGTGGTCTTCTCCATGCCCGCGATAAATCGCCGCCCTCGCTACTTCGTCAGTAATTCACTACGATGAGAGATGAGAGCGAACGAACGCATTGAGGAGTGTCGGATGAAGTACTGCTTCCGTCGACTGCGCCGTTTCGCTCGCAAATCGCCCTAACGATTGCCGTATGGCGCAAACGAACAGCGCGACCTTTCACCCACCGGCGAGCATCGGCCGCAGTACAATACGCAAAAACAAGCGAACATCCGTCATCGCAAGAACAATAGCCACTACATACTGCTCGCCGCCCCCCACTCACACGTTGACGACGGCCGATTGCACCTGCGTGCAATTAGGCGCAGCAGACGCAATCCGGCTCGACCCTCGACCTCTGCGATACGCGGCCAAGAGGAGGAGAGGAGGGGCAGACCGGCAGGGACGGCGAGCAGACGAGAGAGGCACACGAGGTGACCGGCGGTCAGATAACGGCCTGTTCGGGCTGTTGGACGAGCGAGCACTGCGTCGGCTGATAGCGGAAGAGGCAAAGGCGTCGTCGTAGTCGGCTCGAGCAGTAGAAACGGCACGCCGAGGACGAATTTGTCAAGGCGCAGCGGGTGGCCGACGCTGCTAAGAAATGTCCGACGCGCGCGTCCCACAGGAGTCGGCCGCTGCCGCGACCCGTGCCACCAGAGCACGCCGGCCGATTGTGCGAAATTAGCATCGGAGCGCGACGTCCGACGAGTAAGGGCCGAATCGAATTCCAAGCAGCAGCAGCAGCGTCGCACCGACCACCACCACCGACCACCCCACCAGCCCCGCCGCGACCAGTACCACCCGAGCGGTCGCCCTCTGCAGTCAATACGCCGCCGCCGCCGAAATTAAGACCGAACGGCCGCGTTTGCGTACGGCGCTGTCCGGGCGGGCGGAGAAGCGAAAGGAAAGCCAACTGATTGAATATGTGGCCAATCGACGGCCTATTCGATTAACGTGATTCATGAAACTGGTCGGCAGCGCAGGAATCCCGCCATGGCCCGTCGCGTCCGATAGGCGGACGGCGACGCGAAAACGAGCCGTCCATCAAGCAAACATTCACCAATCAGTCGTCACTCACCAACAGCACTGTTGCATACTGCGACGGTGGGGCGTGACGGACAGGGGGGACTGGCGACGCCGCTGGCCACCGCCGCCAGTCGACTGCTGACGAAGCGACGGTATCGGCGATGCGACGGCGGCGCAGGTGCATGCAGGCAAACCGTCGCCGTTCTTCGCCTTCCTCCTTTCACTATCCACCACGACCAGCACGACACCCGAGCCGTCCTTTCGTCGATGACCCTGCGCCGGTCTTCGCGACATCTTTCGTTTGTCCGTCGGCCTGAAATGCGACACTGAAACACATCAGACGATTGTTTTGTGGGCGGTCATCGCGGCGGGCGCGCCGCTGCTCCTAGAAGCGCCATTGTACGCGCCAATTAAAGGGGCGCGCGTCAGGGGGCGTCGGGATAATTGACGCGCTAAACCGTTGCGCAGGCAAAACGACGGCCGCACAGTCCGCGCAGGGGATTAAGCAGCTGTCGGTTCGGTCTCAACGCCCAGCGACCGCGATCGACAGTGACAATCTAACGAGCGAGCAGTCGCCCGGCCCGGGCTCGATGGTCACCGGCGGTGATCGATGTGGATCACGTCGATTAGCCCGACGACCATCATCGATCAAGTGGTCGCGTCCATTGCGCCATTACCTGTCGCCAGTCGAACTGCTCATGCACCGGCCAAAACAAGATTTCCGCCCGCGGCCGGAACGATACGAGGTCAGCTCAATTGTTGCATCACAAACAGACCACAGTCACGGCCATACACCGTCAGCGACAGGTCATCAATAAGATCGGAGGAGGGAAGGGGGGCGAAGGCGGCGGCAGCGGCGGCGACGACGGCAGTCGACGCACAGGATGACCAAACAGAATCGTCCTCGGCGGCCGGCGAATCTACCGGCGCTCTCTGTCGTCTCAAACACAATTGGACGGCTTTGAGCGCGCGCGTCTGGCGACCGCACGGCGAGCGGACCAGGAGAGGTGCGCGAAACAGACGCGACTGGCGGAGCGACGACGGTCGTCCCCGCGAAGAGAGGCGATGGCGGTCGAGATTAGCCGAGGTCATTGCGAGCGGCCGAAAACATGACCGTCTCGTCCCTTCCCTTTCCGACTGGTCGCTGCCGCCGCCGCCGCCCATCCGATTCTATCGAAAAAACCGTCACACACGCGTCGCGCCCGCAAAAATGCGCATCGAATTGCGCTCGTCGGCACTTTTTCAAACACAGGTGGAACGAGAGGGGGTAGACGAGCGACCGCCGGCGGCCGATACCCGCCCGACGACCCAATGACCGCGCGCAGGCAGACATGATCGCTAAAAGCCGACATCGCCTTCGACGACGAGAAGCGGACATGAGAGACGACGTCCACGCCGGCATCGGTCATCGTGGCCGGCGATTGAATGACCAAAGGGCTCGGTCGGCAAACGTCGCGTCTAATAATCCCCGACGGGCAGAGAGCTGAAGGCGGATTTACGACCGTTCTCATCATTACGAATGCCGAGTGGCGTCTTCTTTTACGCACCGACACTCGTCGCGCATACATTGACCGAATCGGCCGTGAGCGGCCGGGGTCACTCCGGAGCGAGGACGGCGGCCGCTTGTTGAACTCGTCTTTGTGGGGCTGGTCGACGGCGAGCGGCCGCTTGTTGGACTCGTCGATGTTGGGCTCGTCGTTGCTGAGCTCGTCGATGTTGGACTCGTCGACCGCAAGCGGCCGCATGTTGGACTTTTCGACCGCAGACGGCCGCTTGTTGGGATCGCCGACCGCAAGCGGCCGCAGTTGCGCGCGCGAAAACGAGCTGGCCGTGGAGAGGAGGTCGCACCGCCGCTCATCTGGCAGCCACATGCACAATGGCGATGATAAATCACCCGCGCTAGCGGTCAGTCATCGCGCACTCGTCCATCGCTCGGTAAACCGCGCAAAAACCGCCGCCCTTTCCGCGCCCGCCGCTCGCTGATGTATCGCCCGCCAACTATTCTGACACCCAACCACTCTTTCGCCTCCCCCTTTTTCTCGTCAGCCTCTCTCATAGCTTGGCCAACAGCAGAGCCCGACAAACAAACTGAAGAAGCGAGCGACAGCCTACGGCGCGCTGTTCAAGTCGACACATGCTAGCCACCAACACGGAAGTCAGTTGTAGCAATCAGCTAGCGGCTTTTTCACGAAAACAACCGCCTCCCACCGGCTTCATTCTTGTGCTGCCAAAATTGATTTTAATGACAAAGTGGCATTATTTCGAAAATGAGCGCAACCCTTTAATGAGGGATGAGCGCACGCTTCAATACTTAAATGCTTCATAGCTCTCGAAAATAGGCCTGAGGGGGGCTTTATTTTCGAGAAGACCCGCGAGGGCCAAACGCTTTGTAAACAGAGCAGCAGCTGTGTTCATCTGACAATATTGATTTCACTCCCTTTGAACACATTTGGCCGATCTTATCAGATGCGTATAGTTCATACATATCATATAGCCTCTTTTGTCACTTGCGCTATCTTTCTTCTACCTTCTAATATCTATTTTCTTTGTGTTTCATTGCAAAATGCGCGCTCTTTGCTTTTTGCTCTTCGATTTTGTGTACATGTATGTATATTGAAGATAAAAACAAATATTATGCTTCTTTGGCACGTTGAGCTTTGGCACCATCATCATTTGACAAATGGGAATGAAACTGAGCAATGAATGAAGCACGACTAGATCAATCGAGAGAGAGAGAGTACCCGTAGACAGCGGCATCCGTTTGGCGAGAGTGAAATTTGTCGAATCGAAACTGACGACAACCTGCAATAAATAACTGAACACTCGTTCGGCAACGATGACAATGCACCAAGCGCCAAAAATACAACAGAATAAATTGTGGGGAAATTCGAACTGTTCTACTTCCGACGATCTGCTCCATATCCATGCCAATCATTTTCCGCCGGTCCAGCCATTTGGAAGAACGTCGAGTGGCAACGACGAAAGCGAATCGGTGCATCAGTCACGCCAATGCAAGTCATTGGCTCACATGAAAAGCTACAGTATGACCGATCAAAACAGAACAAAGCCCCGAGTTCACAAAAAAAGCATTTGGACTGAAAGTTATCGCACGAATTAAAATAGACCTCAACAAACCCCTTTGACAGCACCACAAAAGTGCAACTGCATCGACGAAATGACCATCAGCAAATAATCAATGATGCGAAATACAAAAGTATCTTACCTTGAACATTGTTGAGCCAGCAGCGGCGTACACTAACACAGCAATAAAAACAGTGCAATGACAGTGGTGGGGGCACTGACGCGATTAGGCCGAACATTTGGCCGACTGCAATAGATTGATATGCGCGCAACCAACGTGGAGGAACTCGCAAGGAGTTCCGACAACGACCGAGAACAGTGGAAGAAAAACACCGAACCGACGAATAATTGTCGCGGACTGCGCCAGCAAATAATCAGACGACAAAGGGACTGCGCTTTAAGCACAGAGCCATCGCGTTTGCGCAAACACACGTCAAAAAGCGAGCCAAAAGAGCCCGCCGACGAAACAGATGCCCGTCTACGGCGAAAGAAACGCGCGCGAGACGAATCATCATCGTCCGCCTATGAAAGTGAGTATAAAGCGACCATCTGACAAGACTTGAAACACCGCGCGCCACGCACAGTTAACATTCGTCGCGTCACTTCACGAGCAAAAGCAACATCGTGGGTTACGTCAAGCGAACACATTCGACTCTTTCTTTACTAGCAATGCATCATCATCATCACATATTGTCATCAAATTTTGTTCAATACCAGTCAATGCGACGACGCGACAATCATCAATCAATGTTCTCGCACGTTTTCTTGACCAAAGTAAAATCTATGAAACAAATCGGTAGTCGAAGACGAGTAAAACGGTGGACGGACAGAACTTGTTTCTTTATATAGAAATGAATGAATGGCGGACGAGTCAAGCAAAAATAATGGACGCCACAGAGACGAAAACGAGCACTACGGTAGACGGCGTTGGGAGGGGGGAGAGAGAAAATAAAAGTGGACAGAAAAGAAAATAGGAGAGAGAGCCGAACAACGCGCATGCAAACAACATCTTCAACAACTCAACAAGTACATCAAATGATGCTAATATACAAGCGCATCATCAACATCAATAAGGGCCAAGGTAGTCATCAAATAATCATCGCGGCTTTCTTCGAATGCTTACCTATGCAGCAAAGAGGAGCCGCACCAAGTGTGCAGATGAGCCCGAAACCGTATTCAAGCGAGCAACGAACATCTCTTCATCATCCTGCACGTAACAAACGCAAGAGTCATTTTTAAACAATCGTATCTTACATGCTCGACATTTCTTCTTTCGTAACAAAGAATCTAAGAAAATANACCCATTCATATCACTACTTTTCATCATTATAGCCTTTATCGTCTAATTTCGTAATTTTAACATACAACTTTGTAACTTTACCATTCAATTTTTTTAAATTTACCATTCAGTATCAGAACTTAAATGGCATAATTACAAAATTAAACAGCAACGGCCATACCAGTTATCACTTAGCCACCAATCATCGATCTGTACGCGTAATTCACGCCAGATCATCAGGGACATCATTTTGTACTTCTTTGCATGTTGAGGGAAATTGCGTAATTATCACTGTAGTAGTGAATGAGCTTAAGAACGCAGAGTGCATTGCTTCATTACGATTCAAATAAAACAACATTAATACATCATCCCACATTACAAATCAAATGCAATCGCTTACCTGCAGCGACGTGATCAACACCTTGCAGCGGTCGTCGTTCGCCACCCGCGACTGTCTGATGAGCGAGATTGCAGTGACGAGCGTTTCAATGGCGGACGCGTAGTCTCCAGCGGCGGCGTCGGAAACGGCGCGGGAGATGGCGCTGCTGGACACGGTTCGATTGCGATTCATGATCTCTTCGAATTCCGCTTCGGAGAGCGGCGCGGACTCGGCGCCGGGCGGTCCTTGAGCGTGGGGGTGTTGGTGTTGATGCTGGTGAGGATGTTGATGTTGGTGCTGATGCTGTGGGTGATAAGCGGTAGGAGGAACGGCGCCGAAACCCGGATAGACTTGAGGGTTGATGTGGGCGCCCGGTGGAGGGAAGCCGGGAGGAGCTCCCATAGGTGGAGGAAGTCCCGGCGGCGCAGTTCGAATCTGCTGCATGGGCTGCATCGGAATGGGCGCCCCCATCGGGGGGAACGTCGGCGGCGGGCGGTTCATCGCCGGCGGAGGAATCGTCGGGGGCGGCGCCGACGGTGGCGGACCCGCTCGCGGCGGCGGCAGTCCGAGCGGCATCTGCATCGGCGGTCGCTGAGACATCATCATCGGCGGGCCGGCAAGTGGCGGCGGTCCTTGTCTTTGCGGCGGTACAGAGGGTTGCTGCTGTTGCGCCATTGGGCGCGGCATACCCGGCCGCAATGCCAGCGGCGGAATGCCCGAAGTCGGCGCCCGACCAATTTGCGGCTGCTGCACCGCGCCGATGCGAATGGTGCCGAAGTTGACCACGCCCTTCTCTTCCTTCTTAGTGTCCGGTTTTTTGTCGCCGCGCTGGTCCGGCCGACGAGTGGCGTCTTCAAACTTCGCTAAAGAACTCTTCGTGTAGGGGAGGACTACGAGCGGCTGCCCGTGCAACTGCTTCTGCGGCAGCTTTTCCATGCACTGACGCACGGCCGATTCGGCGCTGAAGACGGTGAGGGCGAAGCCCTTGCTCTGTCCGTTATTTCGGTTCTCGTAGAACTTGATGTCGACGAGGTCGCCGATGCCCGAGCTGTAGATGGCGTCCTGAAGGTCGGCGTCCGTCGTCCACCACGTCATGTTTCCAATATAGCAACAGTAACGTCGACCCGTTCGCTCGGAGGAGCTGCCGAACGAGACACTGCTGACATTTTGCTGCGATACGCTCGTAGGGGTGTCGGGCGGCTTCGACGCGTCGGCTGACGGCTCAATCGCGGCGTCGTACAAATCGGCGTCGTCTCCCGGTTCATCTCCGTCCTCCCCCTTTATATCTGCATCGCCGTTATTGTCCAGTTCGCCTTGTACCTCGTCGTCGTCGCCCGTTCCCAGCACGTCCTGCTCCGTGAAATTCGGATCTAATCCGTCGGCATCGCCATAGAGATCCAATTCGGCGTCGCCGCTAGCATTTTGATCCAGAACGTCCGTCATCCTCACTTAATTGAAGTCGCTTTGCTAACAGCACAGCTGGAGGATGCTGCCGTCTGAAAGTGTCGGACATGAAATAATGCAAACTCAAAAAATCAGATAGGGTGTAATCAAGTAGTAATGCAAATCAAAACGCAATGAACATGTCACACAATACCTGTATTCTGATGCGACCACCTGCTCTCCTGATACAGAAAGCTGCGTTATCGGCTTTCTCTTACTTATTTATATTATAAATAAAGTCAATCGCGTCAATTTCGAAAATATCGCCGTTGCGCAGCCGTCGTTTAACGGCGCGTTCGGCGCGGAAACCATTTCAGACAGTAGACGAATGCTTCGTTGCAGGAGCCGATATTCTCGAGTGAAACGATAAGAATTCTGCTGCACAATAAACGATGCGTCTCAAGATGGCCTACTTAAAGATATCTTAAGCAGAGTGAAACGGCCGAAGGTTCTCTTAAGAAATACTGACTCGTTCCTATTTACTTTCTCAGCAGTTTGCTGGAAAAGAAACGAAACAACTATAACTAAAATCTGTGTAACTTGCTCAAAGTCTTGAAGTCAGTAATGTGCATAAACGGAGCGAAGTTGTGATTCACATTTCGTGATACAGTCGAACCCGCATCATTGCACCCAGGGTATATGCATGACCCGGATCATTGCAGCGTTTGGCTGGTTTCCAATATTTCCCCCTATGTTTTGCACTATATTAGAACTCGGTTATATGCAGCCCGGATCATTGCAGCTTTTGGCTGGCTCCGGAGACGTTGCAGTGATGCGGGTTTGACAGTCAATAGGTTTTGTAGGTTTCTGTAAATAAAACTGTCGGCTTTTAATGATTATTTTCACAACGAAATGACGTGTGCTTCTCAGCGAAAAGAGAACGGGACGAGCGCGCGTTCTAGGAGTTAAGGGCCGATAATAGTGGTATAAATAAAGATTTAACTAAGATGCATTCTGATTGAAATTTTCTAAAATCAAATAGGACAAAAGGAACGGGTTCGACTGTCTCGACGAAGCTGCTCGACACGACACATTCGCGAACGCTGTCCCACCACTGTCACGACGCGGGTGCTTTTGCCTGCTGCCTTTCGGCCCTGAGCCAGTGCGCTCCTCTTTGATCAACCAGGTCATCCCGGACTCCTTCG
>NIUQ01004719.1:0-12859 GCA_002796945.1 Plectus sambesii
GAGTCGATCATTTTTAGCGCCTACAGACGTCTGCTTCTATGCGAACACACGGTGCTACTTATTTCGTACGTGACACTTTGAGCGACTAGAAGAGAAGGCACGCGCTACGCGCGTGCAATAAAAAGCTTGAATAGCATTTCTAATCTTACGGCAGGTGTTTTCTGAGGCAAAAAGAGCAGTGATTCTTGCTCGCTTCATTGTAGAGAACGTAGGCGAAAGGAAGTTCTTCGGCCAGCGTGCGACATTCAGGCATGTTGTACGAAAGCTTCCGATCGCCAATGATCGTGATCAGGGCAGAAATTAATACTCTAGTCGGCGTGTAGACAGTCAGTGTTCCATGACTGTGTTTTCTTTCAATGCAGCTAGTATATTTTAATTTTTTATGGAATACAGATCCTCGTAACACGAATTTCAAACGTATATTCCACAGTATTGAGCTGAGTTTTGGGATAGAAGCCGAGGCGAAGGGTCTACGTACTCCTACTCTTAAGTTTATAGCTTCATTTGCCAAGAGTGTATCAGAATAGCTCCGCCATTTGTGACAAATAATATCACCCTCTCCTGCTCTGAATAAATATAATGGCACGAGCTCTGGGTGTAACAATGTCGGAATCTCATACAACATCGTTTAAAATACAATCGAGCAAAAGAATGTGTCGCCAGCGGAATACATATTTTTAATTAGCAACGTAATTTTTCGAGATGTGAATTCCTATATCATCCTACCTCTTCAACAATAGTTAAGAATAGTTTTAAAAATTTTGATCCGCACTGCAGCCAGCCGACGCTTGTCTGAAAAGCTCTTGGCACAATCGATCGAGCTCCGCGTAGCAGCACTGCTGAGGCAGCATTCATACAGTCAACGAAGCGGCCAGCACGCTTCCAACGATTTTTGCGTTGTACAGCGTAAGAGCACTAATCGCAGAAGACACAACATTACAACCAGCTTTTCACTGCTCAGTTAGCGCGCCTTTTATTGTATCCATCGACTAGACATGGAATTTAGGGGCATCAAGTGAAGATCGAACGTGTACGAGTCCTTTTCCAAGAAGTAAGCCATATTATGTGCTGTGTCGTACTCAGTTTCGCTTAGGATAGTAGGGAGTTTAAGCATGATTGAATTCGTAAAAGAAAACATAAATTTGAGACTTTTTCAAGCCTCGGATGGAGGCATATTCTCTGTGTTAGAGCATATCGTCCACAGAGCGAATTTTCCCAAGGCAGATATCTTTAGAAGATATACCTTATTGGTAATTCTAAAAGTGTGGCAGTAAAAAATAGCAACCCATCCCAACACTAAACGATATATGATGTAATAGATAATATGCATTCTTTCTTAATTTCTATGCGAACAAAAAATTTTGACCGTTTATCGGCGTATATTTCTTGAAATCTTTAAAAATGCGTTCAAAAGTATTTCAGATCGTTTCCTAGAAAACAAAAGTTTAAAGTGATCAAGAAGTAGCGAGGCTGCCGATTTTTAGATACAATTAAGACATCAACCCTTTTGTTCGCTACATCAATGCATAGTAAACAATGGTTTGACCATTCATGTTGCGTGTCGCACATAATAATGAAATTAACGAAGGTTTACTGATTTTTGCAGCATTCGATAGTCACTTTACAATTGTTTGTACATCATGCAATCAACAATATGCGCTCTGTTTCATAGGAAAAATTGTGCTGATGTAAATAGTGATGCCGCTCTACAGGAAGACGTCACGATGAATCGATTATCGGCCCGGCATATTTCGGCAATGGAGGTTCCTTGGGTAACTTGATTGCTTCCTCATAAGAAGGAAGTTCGTCAAGCATTGCGCTCGAATTATCTCCCGCTGCTAATCGACTATTGATAATGGACGAATTAACAGGCCAAGAGAATTCGGCGTTGATAGCAAAAACTGCCCTTTGCCTGTGTTCGTTTCTTTGTATGTCACTGTCAGCATTGTCATCGTCGTCGCTTGAAAATAACCTGGGGCATGCATGTCGAGCGGGCAAGCAGAAATTACAGCAGCAAAAGTAGCAGCAGCAGAAAAAACCTAAAAAATTCAGTAAGCATATCCAACGCCAAGTCCAGAGCTCAGCTTCACTAAATTTTGGTAACTAAAACTGTATAAGTCATCAGTCAGATACTATATATACTCCCTCCTTAAAGCGCGCGCATACCTTTGACTCACGCGCCAGCTTCCTTTTTGCCTCAAAAAGTGAATACCAAAATCTTCTCTTTGCATCAAAAGGAAGAAAAAGGAAGATAGGAGTCATGTGCTTCCTAGCTTCCTTTTTCTTCCTTTTGACTCGCGACCGTGCGCGAGTCAAAAGGAAGAAAATGACTCGCGCTTCCTTTTCTTCTTAGTTATGCGCGCACCTTTACAGGATAACATTTAGTCTGCCACCCCCAACCTTCAGGGTCAAAGCGTGCAGACGCCTCTGGTAGAAGGGATGACATCAAAACGACTTATACCTTCTTTCCTCATCTAAGCCGAACATCGTATATCAAGTAACAAACCTCCTGTTAGCATATAAACTCCGACGAAGAACCCCAGCAGTTCTTTCCATTCTTCTGGCAGTTTCGTGTAGAACAATAGTGTCACGGGAACAATACATACCAATAAATTGAGGCCAGCTACAATCAGTATCGTGCCACAACCGGCATAATTTCGGAAGACGTTGGATAGGAAGGAAATCGGCATAAGGATACAATTTGTCTGAAAAAATTAATTAGAGCAGCAGGAATTAGATTTTTATATTATTAACAACGCGAAATTACCAATTTTAAAGAATTAGCGTCCACTTGAAAAATTTCCCCTTTCCAGTTAATAAGGATACTTTCCAAAAGGAGAGGATATTCTCAAGCAGAGGTAACGCTCTTTGAAAAATAATCTATCGGAAGAAATATATATTTGAAAAAAAACGCAAAGCTCCCCAAAGAGACGTCAAGTGCCGCAAAAGAATTGCCCTTGATTGGCTTATGGTCGTCCATGATAATAAATTTAAGGTTAAGGTATATATTTTCAAGGCATTCTGGAAGCAAGCATGCTAGCTAATCGTTATTTCGCCGTTTACATAGACGGTTATTATACACGGCCAGAGAGGGCAAGCAAAATGTTTAAGCTCCTATAAAAGCGCGTATTTCACAACTGGCAGATTGTATCTGCCTATCGCGCTAATTAAAAGAGCACGAATGAACATGGCTGAATGGGGCTGCAAGAACTCTAAAGAAGGCATCAATGGTAAGCTACTCATGTCCGATCAAATACTTTCGCTTCAGTTATACTAATCAATCGCATCATAATTTTATTCCTGCCCTTGAAAAACAGAAAAGAAATGTTTAAGAAATCTATGAAATACAATATGAGCTGAGAACGCGATGCTAAACGAAGCTGTCTGCGCATCCAGGCTTAAAAGTGTTTTATAACTTAATAAATCATCACCCACCACTTTAGAAACAACTTTGATGATTTACTGTTTATTCAAACAACTATGTAGCGCAATCGATTCGACACAACGTTGAAGATGTTGTAATATGCAGTGAAGCGTTTTCGCACGATTCTTCTCTCTCACGTGCACGGAAATACCTGCAATGGAACAGCCTGCCCAAAGTCTGTTCGAACCTGTTCGGCTCATCAATCGCCTTACGTATCTGGCTGCGAACGACCAGTGTTCTGAATGAGTGGTTCAAAGGAAAACAGGTTCTGTTGACTGGGGAGACAGACCGTAAAGAGTGCCATACTGGATCTGAGTGGCTTGAGGTTCAAACTTTTTCCATTACAAAGCGGCCAATAATTTTACTTTGCAAGCATAACTGAATTATTGCTGTATATTGAGTTAGAAGTGAAATGAAATTTTCGGTCAATATCATACCAGCTCGGGCAGTACAATTTCTGGGAAATGTGCCAAAAGCTAAATCTGCGCTCAAATATCATGGAAAGAATTGTTGATCTTGTGTGAAAGCTCGAGGTAAACTTCGAATTTTCTGGAGCTGCAATAAAGATTGGCACCAGTTGGCGCCTTGACGGACATGAAAGTGCACTGCATTCTTAAGAATCAAGTAAATGTTACAGATTTTACTCGCACTTCTGAATTTTCAAAGTACGTACGATATTCTGACATGCATGCAAAATACTCACTGGCACATCTTTCACGCCGACGACGGAGATCTGTGCTATTTTGAGTCAAATTACTTATTTTATCACATTATATTTAAACGGTTCCACCGTAGCTGTTTTAATGCCAATCAACGGTAATTGGGCTTTGAGCATATTTGAAATATTTTAGTTTAAAAAATATTGTACATCATATTTTCAACGAAAACATGCAAAGTAACGCAAAATATTTCATGCTAGCATTATTTCTAGGGTGTCAAGCCTTATATTCGTCTGCAACTGCATGCAAGTCGAACCAAGCTAGCGTATATTGAAATTAATTTTTGAAAATTTGTTTACTGAAATAGTGCTAATGAGATTTCAACAACGAAATGCATCATTTATTATGAATATACCTCATCAAAGAGAAGGCATGCGAGTTCAAAACACCAGAACAAGCGACTTTCGAAAAAACGTCGGATTAAAATATCATAATATTGAATTGTATGTAGTGACTGTGCCTTCTGTTGAGCAAAGACACTTCCACCGTTCCTTCTTTCATGCTGTTCATGAATTAATACGACCGGGTTGCTGGGTTGTCACCGTAAAAATATTTCCTTGTTCAACGTTCACTTCAGCGTTAGTATCTGATGCTTTAATGGTGGGGAAAATCTTTGGAAGTATTAAAGAGAAGCAGCAATAATAGCCGCATATGACACTGCCTGAAACGTCAGTCAACGATTGCTTGCCAATTATTATATTATATTGTTAAGTTCATGCTGAACATCTGTGACTGGAAATAACTCAAAATTTTTGAACTTCTCTAAGCATAAAATTTTATGCTAATCACCTAAATCTGAATGACTGATAAAAGTTGTATTATGACAATATTGTTTTGAATATTACCGCATATAATTTTAGATAAATTTGGAAACAAGCAGAATTACTTCATTCTTTATGGAGCTACTAAATACGGACTGTCGATGGCATATCGATATTGGGTAACCGATCTCATATAACGACGTCGCTTTGGCATTTTATCCTTTTCCACTAGCAAATAGCCACTTAATAACATTCTCCTCTGCACAAGCAATTGAGAGTGGTGCTCAGGCAATGCTGGTTCGAATTTAATTAAGACGGAAGATGTTTTTGCACTTCGCAAAACGTTGTGCGTCGCAATCAAAATTACGTTGCTAAGATCATCTAAGATTTTGTTTCGATCTCAGCCATCTAATTGAAGCCGAATCACTTGCAATTCCCTGTTTAATATTTACATGATTCAGCTACTGCGGCACACATCTTAATCATTCGAAGGCGTAAAGTCATTTTAAAAGCAAAATTCAGTGTTACTATCAAAAGTAAACCAAACAATTTTTCAATAATTAGTCAATTTCAAATAGCCTCATCTTAAGTTTCGAGATTTTCAAAAAGAAAAGTCACCAACCTGCAATGCAGACGAGAATGGTGAGAAGCTCTTGCAATTCTCGATTAAGACTGAAGAAAAATAAAAGAGCAATAGGCAAAATAAGCAAGTATATTGTGCATCCAATCACAGCCGGCTTGATAAGATCGTCATAATACTTTAACTGTTTAATCGAATTTAAATGATTCATCTCTGAATTTCAGTAGAACAATAATATCAATGAGGCTGTCAACGTATTTCCAACGGGATGCATAAAATTAACGTCATGCTTTTTGTTCTTCAACTCGAGAGTGAAATTTTTTCCTGCTGAAGGTGTTACGAAGGTCACAATGCTGCAAATAAATATCATGTTTATGATTACTAGGACATTTTAAGCTTTAAGATAGGTGAGCTGAACTGATAGTATTTAATGCAGTATAATCTGAATTTGTTAATTTTAATAGATTTTCCGTCAGCATCAGTTGCAGAATTGAAACATACTGTCAAAAAATATTGATGTAGTTATTCAATGTGAAATATGATTTAACAGGGTTTGCGGAAAGCTAAAAATTATAGAAAAAAATTATAAAAAGAGTACCTAAATGTACATTTAGTCAGCGAAACGAAGGATAAAGTTAGAACATGCGAGAACTTTCTTTGTTTCTTCGCAACTGAAGACGATCGCATTCAGGCGACGTCGGGCATAAAAATAAAATACCGATAACGTAGAACTTGATTTATAGTGAATCAGAGTTTTCAACAGCGCGTCACTGACTATATCTAACAGCCGCCGGCATCTAATTGGGAAGACACATGTTATCCACGCCGCACCGCGTCAAAGTTAGCGATTGAGAAAATGACTGCCCATGATACGATTTATATCGGGCCATTTGTTAATAATGATGTTTTGCCCATTCTAATGATGCCTCTCTGTCAAAAAAATTTGATCGCCAATTTTAAGATGGAAATCTGTGCTATATTTTCCTCTTTTCTGTAACTTAGATGCAGTAGTTTCATCTTTTAAAAACTATCAACAGCATTTCCGGTGAAACGGAATCTCATATAATCTCATCAATAAGTGTTTCAAAGTAATATATTGAATTTCGATTGCGCAAAGCATTTATTCTCTTAATCGGAATCGAAATTTGGTCGAGGACTGAAGCAATATGCAAACTGCAGCTCCAAAACACACACACACACATGTTCGTACTGTTGAGATATTACTGCTCATTTTAAAAAAAGTTGGACGTTGTACAAATGCTCGAAAGGACAAGCAGACATAAGTAGTCCTATGGAAGCGAATTGCCTGCGACGCCAGCAGGACTGGTAACGCGCTTGAAGAAAGAGAAACGGAAACGGAGTGCTCTTTGCGCGCTTTGTCATAACTTTGCTCACTGTACAAAGATTCACTCGCAGCAAAATGCAATCCATTCCCGTTATTTTTGGCTACAAAACAAAAAAAGATCACTGAGAACCGACACTTCTGAAGCTGGAAACGCTAACTTTAAAGGCGGAGAAAAATCCGCAAAGACTTATCGGACATCCTAATAAGTCGTGACGAAAAAGAACATAATAACAGCTTTTTATCCTGTTACAGGTAACCACATTGCTGTAAATGGCAGATCACGCTAAAATGAGCAAAATAGCATAATATACAATAATTGGGCAGGATATGGCATCTGGGGCAGAATTTTGAATATAATCAGGGACGAAAATAATAATAATCAAAACTCTCAGCTTTCCTGCTTCACAAGTTAAGAGACAGGAGCTGTGTCCATACGGCTTTTGTCTTTCACACAGAAACTTTCTATGGTGGAAAAATATCCGCTTACAATGAGTTTATCTTTATTGATAGCATTGCGGCATGGCTTTCATTGTCGTAGAGGGATGTATATTTTAACTAATATTTTTTAGTCAATAGTTCCTATCATTTAGTAACGCAGTGATGACAATATTATTTCATCTTGAAACTCACCAAGAATGAGCATTAAATTAATGAAAATTGTTTGTAATTGCTGCAGCAGTTTCAGAAATTTTACATAGCAAGAATACTTCCCGCATATCTCTAATTCACTGATGAAAATGAAATCTTTCGTTAAAAATACCAATTCGGCACTATACATTTTCAGTTTCTCCATATGACATGCTTTCCCACGACTTTTTCCCTTTAAACTAACACGTCCATCAACACGTCCATTCCAATCGTTTCCGTATTTCATACCGTCGTCCAATGTAAGCAGAACTTTTGCCATTTTAGTCGACACAAGCAGTTCGCTTTACCAAATGCACATATTTTCGTTCACAATACACAATTCATCTGCCTTGACTGAACTGTCGTTTGCATTTTTATTGCCTCGTCATAAGTAGGAGGCAAGTCGAGTTCTCTTACGGCGCTACTTTCCAGATCCAATGCAAGTTCACCAACTGGTACACATGCAATATATGGTGGTGGCGCCTGCTGCGTCGAAATTGCATAAATTTCGCTTTGTGCGTCGACATCGTCAAAAAGATTGACCACATCAGTATCTGGAGTGTTGGCAGAGTAGAACTTTAGACAAAGCATCTCGAAACAGCAGCATCCCACTGAAACTGTGTCATTACTCGTAACTTAGCGAAAAGAATACAATCCAATTCGGTAAAATGAGCACATAAGTCATTCAGTACAAATATCTATTATTATCTCAGGTCAACTACAAGCAATTTTGCTGAAGGAAGGGTGTTGCGAAATTCCTTTTAAAACCTCGTTTACCTTCTAAACTTTGACGCTATACTCATTTCCGGTTCTCCCGGTAGTCCATTATTAAAATTTTCGGAAGGTAATCAGGAAACTGAGTTCTGTTCTACAACGAAGTGGTTCAAAGTTAAAAATAAATAGCGGTTCTTGTGGATTCGCAAAGAACAATCTAAATCAGATAATTTTGTGTCGAATATTATTCTGTTTAAAAGGGCATTTTCTTACTTTATGCCGAATGTTGTCAATATTTGACTCAATACAAATCGACTGACAGACGTTCGCCGTTGCACCCTTTTGCTCACTCGTTAAAAGATAAAAGACAAACGGCGAAAATGACAAACCTCCACCCATGATGAAGAAAATAAGAGTGAAGTAAATAGTCGCGTTTCTATCGTCAGCATAATCGGAGTTAACCAATACCACGAAGAGGAGACCGAATAATGAAAAATATAAGGCTAGAAATGTAAGTAGTTTCTTATTTTTGACAAAGCGACGGATATCGCTGAAATTCAATTGAGAAATGATACGCCAGAGCATTTTTTGAGTTCTTGCCGTTTTCTCCGCTCTTGACGATTTACGATGACAATCTACCGAGTGCAGCTTATAGAGTAACTTGATTCTGTTTTACAGAACATTGAGAACCGGTTTCATCATGTGCCACTTTTAACCATGAAAAATTGTAAATAGCTAAAATTGCTTACTCGTGTGCATCCAACTGAACTACATTGCATCAAATCAAGATAAAAGCAGAATGTGTGATGGAAGAAAGATGACGTATGATGGCTTGAAATTTCACTGATAATTTAAAAAAAGCAGAAAGTTGCGGAAACAAGTTGCACGAGGAAATCGGAAGATGAAACTGGTTTCACCTTCAGAATCGACATAAGAAAGAAACTGGTCTTTCACTGCTGCATCAAACCTGATTCACTTTTCTACGAATATTACTTAGTTGCTGAATCATACTTATCTTTTTCAGAAAACTCTTTTGACAATGATTTGAATAGTTGATTAGAAAGTTATATTCATCTTCCGTCTTCTATTCAAGCAATCTTCCTAATGCTATATTCAAATTAATTTTAATTCAGGCTGTGCGCCGGTTATATGTCTTGCGTACGAAAAGACAGAATATCAATAAACATGATAATGAACACATAATCTCTTCGGTTAAATTTCCTGCACCGTTTTAAAATGGCAAAGGTAGGAAGGCATTTTTATAGATAAGATGTTATTCTCAGAATCAAAGAGAAAGAAAAACATCTTTACGCAACTTTAATTGGTGTACAATGCTGGTATCGGCGCTTATGACATTAGCAATGTAAGTGAGCAAAATTGAATGTTAGTTATGAATCAGCCGTGAAAATATGGCAACACGAAGTTAAAATGAGTTTTCAGAATCGTTGAAAAAGCCGGTATGACAGATTTGCTGATTTCTATAAAAGAGTTAAGTATGAATTGTTTATTTAATGCTCAATGGAATCGTTTCAGTTCGCTTTATCAATAAATTATTTCTCTCAAATAAACAACTTTTGACGGTCATCACCTTTTGATCCCTCTTTATTCGCGACATATCTTTCACTTCACACACCGCACAGAATAAAATGAAATATACGGCCGTCCGTTCCAAAACATTAAATGAAATGTAATTATGATAAGTGGGAAGATTTATAAGTCATTTTGAACAAACATCAATGCAAACCAAACAAAATTGTGCGTAACAGTCAAAGAACTGCCGCCGTTTCAGTTCATGCAATTTTAAGGGAAATCGACTATAAATGTCTGACTATAAAAAACAGGTGTTGCCAAGTTAACATAATGCACAAAATAATACATTCCACCACTTGCGCCAGATTTGATTGTTTTTAAACCAACGTTGACTGCATTTTAATGGCTTCTTCATAAGCTGGCGGCAGTGCTGATGAAATAGAGTTTATCATGTTCAAAAATGAAGCTTCCTGATGACTAGTCCGATTGAATTGAGATTCAGCAAATGTTGCTTCGTACGACGGCGGCGGTACTGGCATTGTAAATATTTCCTGATCTGCTCCTTGCGAGGTAACGACATAATCGACATCTTCACTGTTCAGCTCATTTGAGCAGAAGGCTTGAAAAGTGAGGTAAAAGAGATAGAGTAGCACTGCTGAAAGAAGCTAATATTAGTTATTTCGTCAATAGGGCAGTGTTTTATTAGTTACTTTAACACTTTCGCAATGATTGCATGGCCTGATGTTCATTTTTTGAGTCATCTCAAGCTATTCTTCATCATGCTGAAGATAACAGTTTATGCAAGCGAAATGACTTCATGGGCAATCTATCATCGATTATCGCATTTTTTGTATAGCCCCTCCCCCTGGAAGGTATTTGAAAAAATGCGCTGCGCTACGTTCATTTTATCGGTGGTTTTAAATGAAACTGAAACAAAAGTTAAAAATATAACTAACCTCCAATTCCTAATATTGCAATAAAAAGGACGGTTGGAATCTGGTTTTCTATGTCTTCCGGTGAAGTTAGAGCGATTATAGTTATAATACCAAAAGTTACAACTAATATTGCTAGAAATATTTTTAAAATATCTCTGAGCATAACTTTATTTGAGATAAATGACGAATTCGAGGTAGATTGAGGCATAATGCAATTATAGCTTTGCCTATTGATAATGTACTATGAAAGTTAAAGATGCTGCTATATGGGAGAGGGACTTGAGCGTGTCGATGAATTCTTAATTTTTAATGACGCACAAAAGGCTGAAAGGTAACCAGTTTCTAACCAAAGTTTTCAAGGAAAATATTACACGGAAAGCGGAGGCGTAAATGATGCAAGAGGATCATTCAAACAAAGTTTTAAACGTAAAGACATCCATGATTCACAAGCAGGTGGCTTAGTAAAGTAATATTTTTGCATCAGGCACCTTAGGCCGCTTCCAATACCTAGAATTTGACTAATAGGTCGTTCCCTACTATGACGTATAAAATGATTAACGCAAATTCATCATAAGACACTTTTTTCCGCCAGGTATTTAATATAAAATATATATTCAGTGTGGGAAAAGTTGTAAACATGATGTCTACACCTTGTCTATGGCTTCCATCGGCTTTGTTATTCCTTATTTCATTCGACCTCCTGTGTATAAAAGAAGTGAAGGCCGTCAAATCAAATAAAAGAGCAGTATGTTAACAACAGAACTGACCGAAAGATGCTGTCACACAATTGTTACTTACAAATGGCAAAAGAAAAAAGTTATTGGAGCTGTAGGGAATCGAACCCCAGACCTCGCGCATGCTAAGCGCGCGCTCTACCCCTGAGCTACAGCCCCAAACATTCATTGAGCCGCAGTTTGCCAATACATTTTCCTAGGATGTGGGAGTGCGCGTGGAAATAGTTGACGAACGCGTAGAAATATCGCTCGAAGATAACTTTTTATCATAGTAAAGTGGTTATCGCATTGTAACGGCTGGCTGACTCTCCAACCAGACGAAAAAGACGCGACATAATTTCATTCATCGGGGCATCAGTCTCGCAGATTAGGCACAGAACTATTCTTATACTTTAACCAATACACTCTTTGAGGATCTGTCTCATACGAACGTAGGCTTCTGCTTGAGCAAAGTGCAAAGCCTTTCAATTGATAAAGAACATTACGATAGTAAAAGTACACAAATACCAAAAATAACAATGTTAAGAAGCTTTGTGACGCTTCAATATATTTGGCGCTTGCTCCGGTAATCAGAAATGAGGTATATTAATTGGGGGAATTTTAGATTTACTCACACAGATTTTGCTCTTTGTATCTTTTTGTGAAGGAAAGTTCAGCAAAGCCCAATTAATTAAGCTTGCGAAAAGGGTGCAGTTAACAAAAACAGTAAATAGTATCGCATTATTAGAGTTTACTGACTGACAAATTTAGGTAAATGAACGCAAACAATTTTTATGATCGAAAAATTCACGTGTCGTTTGAATCAACACTTTATTTTGCAGCACAGCAATACGTCCAATTGATCATAAATTCTACATTAATATTTCAGGAAATAATTATGCAATCAAATCAAATAATCCAATTAAAGCACAAAACTTTTCAAAATATCATTATATTCTTTTGCGGCATAGTTTTGATTCTGGAAATGATCAACTCGTTTTACTCTATTCAGCTACTCTCATTTTTTCATTTTTCACTAGATGTGACGATAGAACTATTCGTAAGAACTCTATGAAAATAGATGAAAGAGCTTATATGTTTTTGGCTGAAGCCTTCATCGCGAAGACACTTAGCCCTCTTTTATTCTGCCTTCATCCATTCGAAGGAGAGTAACTTCATTTGTTTGATTACGTTACCATTGACTGCTTGGAGTCGAAATTGAACAATTAAGACAAATGAACAAAGAATGTATCATCAAAGAACATGCAAGAACAAAGAACAACAAGAGCAGGCCAAAATCTTTTATCAATCTAAAGCTTAGGTCTGGAATTTTCATCAAAAAACTGAACCCTGAGTGTTAGCGAATTAGGGCAAATATGATGATACTTGAAAAAGGAAATACTGCTTCCTTGATTCTGGAAAGAGATTATATCAAATCCTTAGAGTATTTTATTGCTTGACCTCACGAAATATCCGTCAAAGCACTTAAAACTGTCATCAATATTCGATAC
>NIUQ01004720.1:0-12911 GCA_002796945.1 Plectus sambesii
ACAGGACAACAATGAAGCGTTGGTGGCGTAGCGAAAAAGATTAATAATGTGAACGCCGCAGCGAACATAATTTAGTTTTCGATACTAAGGAATTCTCAAATCTTTCAACTAAGCGTTCCACGGTATTCCGTGCAGCTCTATTATTTCCTAGGAAATGTTGACTATAGTAGTAGTTTCAACAAAAACTCACCCGGCGTTGAACAAGAGTGAATGTGGTTTTGCGGCACACCATGCACTTCTGCGCCTCGCTGTCAGGGATCCAAACCGCGGCGTGCTGCGTCGCCGGCGACTTCCCACCTAAACATGAGTGTCAATAAATTGCTGAATTCAATGTTGACTGAGAACAGTTTGTGTTTGAATGTGAACTGAAGGGATTATACCATTTCCACTTCAAACTGCACACTTTCATATCAAACTGACTCATATTCGAAAACAAAGAGATACTTTTCAAATCGACTTGGCCAATTTTCTTTGAACAACCTCACTAATGTTCAATTTAATTTGGAGAGTATCTCAATTAGAGTGAAAAGTGGTTTATAACAATGAGGGCTATAACGGAAAAGAGAATTTTTGAATTTGAACGACGGAGGAGGTAGCTTTCATTCGCGCATAGAGGTTCAAATGCGGGAATAAACTCATCTTGGAGACGGTTTGGGGACAGAATCGAAATTTGACAAATTCATATTCAGCAGCAATAATGTTCATTGATCTGTCTAAATTTACTAAATAGAATCAATTATATGATCAAGAACATTGAGGCGAAGGAGGGGCCATTTCTTTACATTCGTACTAGCTAGTGTTCACTTACTTTTGGCCAGCAGGTCCTGGATACATCTCTGGATGTGCAACATCCATTCTTTTTTCTCTGTTGATGTCGCCGCGTAAACCGCGAACGACTTTGCTGGTGTCTTCACCAACCAGCCATTCTTCATTTCTGTAAAAATCAAATTTGTGACCAGTAAAAAATTGATTCGAATGTCAATAGCGCTTCTTTCTATCAAACTATACGCGTAAAAAGCAAGAAATGAGAAACATTCTTGACGAAAAACGGTGTTCAAGCACCGAGAAGTGAGCTTATGTTCGCTAAATACGATGCTGACTCAATGTCGCATTACAGATCAAAAAGTTTTGACTGTGTGATATATGACAAAGCTCACCTCCATCATCCTCTAGATTTTCGAGATTGACTTCCTCAAGTCCGATAACGTGTTGTGTATTGTAGCGCTTTTTCGAGATTAGAATTGTGCCGTAGACGAGTACGTCATTGAAGAGGAAGAACTGGCGGGGCTTCGGCTTCTTGCGACACATTTTCACGAGCACTCCTTCGCCAACCAGCACCCTTCCGGGCTGGTATAGGGGCTGTCGTCCGCTACTACCGAAGCATGCGTCCACCGCCGCTATCCGGCGAGCATTCACCTCGCTGTTTACTTAAAACGTCTCGAAGTCAGCCGATGTTTGAATAACAAACCGCAGTAAGATACAATGACAAGCGTCTCCGCCACTGTCAGCGAAAAAAATGAAGTTCTCAAGCACGTTTCTCATCTTTTTTGTACGGAAGACTTCGTAATTCACGGTTGCGCGCTGCATGATAGCATTCTAGCTATTAAAGCCTGAGAGTATTGTAAACGATTGAAAACAGGGACAAAATGAAAGTAATAAACGTATTATTAATCATTTCGAACCCTCCCTTACCATAAATTATGGTTATAAGGTGGGCCATGAGACTACGCATCAAGAAAGAAAGACGCCATGAATACATTGTACATTAATTTCGAGAAGAATTGTTCAGTACCAGATCCCTCTTAAGCGGCTCCAACTGACCAAATGATAGCGATCGGCCGGAATTAACCCCAAACTCTTACACAGAACTACTAAATCATTTCCTACTAAAACCATTCGGTAATGAGTATTTTAAATAGATAACACAATTATAAGTCCTTACCTAACCGATCAACCATAATTGATCGCCAACGATTTAGTCGATGAAGACGATATCAGAGCGTTCACTTCGGAAGATGACTGTCACGTAAACCACGTCGCCTTGTAAACGAATATTCAGCAAAACAGAGCCAGCCGGAACAACGTGAATAGAGCGACCGCTTCGCGCTAATACCTATTGACTTTGACACTGTGATTCATCATACTCGAGTCATCTAACATGGACGTGGTCGTTATTTTACTACTTTATCGATCAACCGATGACTAATACAAGTGCTGAGAACAAATTCTGGCACACGCATTTGTCTGCCACCTACTGTTCGTTCTCTGTGGTGTCCTACTTTGTTTTGACTGAGCGTGCTCTTTGACTCTTTTCGTACGAGAACACTATACTCCACGAAAACCTGTTACAAAAGCCGCTAAGACTCTTTCAGCTAAAGCTATGGAGTCGATTTCAATTAAAGATATATTTTATGTCTATGTGTATGGCTGCGCCTTGAATGGAAGTATCGGGAAGCGAAACTTCGCGAAGTGGACCACTTTAACCTTAGCGGTATGCAAGTAATGTCCTACGTAGCACGCACGAATGAGCCGTAAGTGCAGATCCGAAAGTACGGAGAAAAAATTAAATTTTGTCTAATTGACAATAATTTTGAGAACAGAGCAGGAAATTAAAGAGAGCATAAATTAAAATGTAATTAAAGGACAACCTATTTACTGCAAATTATGGCATTTCAAGAACTGAGACACGAGGTTTGCAGTAAGAGACCGAACATTGGACGCTGCAGTAAATAACGAAATTGACACGCAGGCAACTATAAGTAATGCACTTTCGTCCCTGCATCTCGCATTCGCAAAACTGCGCCAAAATTCGAAATTTTCTCTCACCCGACAACAACTTCTGCTGCATTTAAAATCATTTTCGTCATATCAGCAAACGCGCAATTAATCATGGACTCGCCAGAATCGATGAGTATTACAAAAGACCAGCCTATGACGATGGAAAGTGAGATGAAAATTCGACGAGAGCGACTTTATTGTCTCACCACTCCGAAAGCGTTGATGAATTCAACTCGCAATGACGAGCCTGTTTTCCGCTCTCCAATTGGTGCAGCCGGATCGCTATTGGAGGACAGCGATCGAGAGGAAGAACTGAGCTCGGTGAATGGCGGGCAGTGCGACCGCAAGATTGAAAACAGCGAGTGGGGTAAGAGCGCCTCTTCTTGACGCACTGCGCAGTGCACTTTATTAATGTGTTTCTTCTTCATACATGTTATACGTCGAGTTGAAAAGAGCGAACTATCTATTAATTTTTACGAAAACAATATGTACGGACGAAATCGAAAGCAAAATTGTGAATTCAGATGCAAGATGGCGGGATTTTTTTAATGGTTGACGATTGCATTCGGTATTTCAGAGTTGTACGGCAGCCTGAGCGATGCTCTGCTCAGCGGCGACAAGGGCTATTCGACGACTGGTTCGTCGGCACAGTCGCACAACACGACGAATAATCCATTCGTCTCCCGCTTGCTCGAAAATCTCCACACCAGCACTTTCAGTCCGTCTGTTTTCAAAACTGCCGTCAGTCCGAACAATGAGGTACAGTTTCAACGCCTTCTTTCCTTTGCGTGTGGCGTATTGGATCACTATGTACAAAAATGTATTTCAACTGTTACATTTGGTTACGGCTCAATAGTTTCGGGTTCAATTGTTATGCGGCTGATTCAAGCATCACTATACCGAATTGTTTGGGTTTTCAGGATACCCCTGAACGTCCGGAACAGTTCAGATGGTCAATCGATCACATGGCTGTCCTTCATCCGGCTGATATTGATGAATTCGCAGTCGACCAACCGCACGATCAGCAGTAAGTTCGCGAATTATTTAACTCAGCTTCTTAATTTCTTGTTGATCTGGTTAACAACGAAATAATTAATCTAAAATTTGAGCGCTTCGTCACTTTTCATCTACTGGATTGGTTTCTTGTCGCGTAATTGAACTAAGANCTTGTTGATCTGGTTAACAACGAAATAATTACTCTAAAATTTGAGCGCTTCGTCCCTTTTCATCTACTGGATTGGTTTCTTGTCGCGTAATTGAACTAAAAACGTGCAGTGAAAACGCTTAAGTACACATTGATCGAGCAAGATTTTTTACTGTTGTTCATGCATAATTCAATACAAGAGTTGCATACGGAACTTGCAAAACATGTGCATTCATTTGGTTTCCACTGTACATAGTTTTAAGATAATTCCTCTTGAAGTCAAATATTTTCGATCGCTAACGCGAGATCAAGCAAGCACCGTAATTAGGAATGATGAGGTTGGTTTTCGGTGATTTAACACCATTTTTACCAAAATTGATAATAATTTCTTTGTGCAGTTAATTGATAGAAAGAAGCGCTTTCGTCTTTCGATGCGGTTTGTCTTATTCAGTCTAAGAGTTCGCGTTACTGTGGTCGTATTCAATAACGCGCAGGAGTGCTCGCGGCGTGCACTCCCACTGTATTAAGAGATAGGCGGGAGTGCACATGGCGAGCACTCCGGCACGTTACTCAATACGGCCCCTGATCGAATATGTTTGACTGAAAACAATAAATCCTGATATCGCAGGGATTCCGCGACGGAAGCACGTCTGCACACGGCGATCGAGCATTTTTGGGCGTCGCAGGCGCAGGTGGCGCCATCTCCAGAATGGGCGGATGGACAGAAGCAGAGCGCGATGACGATGGGAGAGGCGGAGAGGCGGAACGCGCTCATAGAGACGCCGGACGCGACCTCAACGGCGATGAAGCGCCGGCCGCCGCTGGGCATGCGGCAACGAATGGTCGATAAGTCTCCGTTGGTGCGCTGCTCCTCGCTTCTGCGCACTTCGAGCGTCTCGTCACCCCCTCCCGCCGTTCGCAGCAAGGAATCACAGACTGTCCTCACTTTCCCGCCCTCTGTCGATCTCGTCGCTTTACTCGGTATCGCTTTCTTTTTCTCTCTTCTTCACATTACTAAACATTATTTTTATTCAGCTGTTGAAAATAATTTGCTCCGATTAGCATTTATTTTAACGGCTTTCGTCACCCAGTCGAAATTTTGGTCATATACCATTTTCAATTAAATAAGGACATATTCCAAATCAAAAACGACATTTTTATAGTCAAATTAATACGGGAAGTGTCCTTTTTGATTTGGAAAGTGTCCAACTTGGTTTGGAAAATGTCCTTATTAAAGGGGAAATGGTATATTTCCTGTGGTTTTTTCGTGACGAAGCGAGTTATCGAATATTGGTAGCAATGTAGATGGATCTGGCTAAATGCTGCGGTGTAGCGATAGAAATTTTCTGGGTCGTCACACTAATAATGTGTGGACGATTGCAGGCGGCTGCTTCCAATATCACGAAGCGGACAATGGGGAAGGTGAGGCGGAGGAGGCGGCCTTCGCCGCCAACCTCAGCATGAACACCCTCAGACGGAAACTCTTTGCCGCTGATGAAAACGGCCAGTCGAGTCAATCGATGCCCTCATCCTCTCGTCATTTGCAGGACAGCGCTTATGTGGTAGTTCTTTGTGTACTGTTCGATTTGTGCTTTTTCACGCAGTCTTATTTTGCTACTGTTTACGCGGCGATTTTTAAGTGTTAGCTTCCTTCCATGAGGAGAATATTTACAGGTAGTAGTGGATACTTAGGACACTTTCTAATTCAACGAAAACATTTTCCTCATCAAAAGGGACATATTTTCAGTTAAACAAATATGGAAATTGTCCTCTAGAATCGAAAAGTGTCCTGTTTGATTTGAGAAGAGTCCTTGCTAAAGTGAACATGGTATACACAGCGAGTTGGATGGAAACGAAACTTGAGATAATCTGGGCGTGATAGTCACCTAGGCAGGAATCAGTTTGCTCTATACGTCTTTTTCTGCTTGTATCGAAATTCAACTTTGAGCTATTTCTCGAATAGCGTTAATTAGTATCAGTTTACTTTTCTTTATCCGGCTAGACAGCAGTGATAATGGTTAAATAATGTGTTGTCACTTTTTTCTTTTCGTACCTTTTCGTACCGTTTTATTTTTCGCTCAACCGCGATGCATTCGCTCCCAACGGCCCATAGTAGACTTCTCATGTCATCTCATTTGTTAAAAAGGAATTGTGCTCACCCCTACTTCTAAGGAAAGCACCGTGAATTGTTTATAGTGACGGTCGTCGTACCGGCTACAAATCGTATCGATTTGCACTTTAATTAATTCATTGCTAAGCGGTCTTTCGTGCGTAGTAAATAACAGCATACATCACGTTCCCTGGAATTAAAATTAATCGTAGTTCCTCTTATAGCTTTACCGTATTTTCACGCTATTACTATATTGGCAAAAGCGTGAGAGTTAAGTTGCGATAAGCACTTCAGCATTTCAAGGTTATCCTGATAATGAGATAGATGAACGAGGCGTGATCTGCTTCTCAGCAGCTCTTTGAACCGTGCGATTCTACTTGAACGACTTTCATCTATTTGAGCGCACGAGGTCAATACGTTCCATCCAGTCAGATTGCGTTATAACACGCCACATGCGCATGCGTTGGTGTACTGCGATATGCTGTACATGCGCGTGTAGCGTGTTATAACGCAATCCGGTTGTATAGAGCGTATCGTCCACGTACCCTATTTATTTATTTCACTTTTTCAGTCGCATGACGTCGGCACACCGCCGTTGTTTTCCGACGCGGAGGAAGATGAGGATCTCATCGAAGACGGCGATATCGAGCTCGATTTCGGCGACGGATTCGGTGGGCGGAAACGCACCGGCAGTGACTTGTCATCGCCAGAACTGTCGCCGATCAAAACGGACTGTGATTAGTTGAGCAAATTCCTGCCTGCTGTTTCATGGGATTTTAGCTTCGTGTCGCTGGCTGATGCGTGTTCGATGGTCACACTTTTGGCACCGTATCGTTCCACGGTTATTGCCCTGTCGCCCCACTTAACTTTATCTTCAGCCCTACTTCACTAATGCTCAGGGGCTGATGTCTGAGAAACGCTCTTTGCATTTCTTGCGTGGTCGTATATGACTGAAATGTAATACTCGGTCGAGTTATCTCAGATTTCAGTGACTGAGCTGCAGTAAATAGGGCCCTGGAGTGGAGAAGGTTGACGATCTTTTTTAAAAAATAGGTCATCAGAACTCAAAGATTTCAAACTGCTCCTTAACCGTTATCTTTTTCCGTTCACTTCCGCGACCCACGTCTGGGTACGATACATGCAACTACCAGGAATTGTTTATATCTTTCTTGGTTATTGCTTGCGTCGCCGCGCCGCACCTCCGAGTCGAAGCGCAAACCCCGCCCAAATGTTGCTCATTCAGAACCGTACGAATTTTTCAACATTACTGCTCTGTCTTTCTGTTTCTGAGTACCGTGCCTTAGCGCGTATCGTTACTTCAGCATTGTAATGAACACTGCTTAAATTGTGTCATAGCGGTGACTTTTGTCTCCTGTTGTGCTCTCTTCATTTGTCTTCTGCTCGTGTATTTATCATTACAAATGAGTCGGGCCTACCTCGCCCAGTGCGACGTTTGCTTGAGGAGCGTTGAATTAAACTGAGCCGCCTGGTTCCTGTTTCTTACGGCTACAATTATTCACGCTAAACTGTTTGCAAATGTTTGAATGAAATACACGCCGAAACACTTGAACTTTGGCATTTGGCTTCGTTAAAGGGAAACATCGGTTACCTATTACGGAGGGAAAATGTATCGTACATTGATTTTCAGCTGCGCATGAAAAGTTGGCTGCGAATCATTCCAGTTTGCATTCTAATTAACAAAGCACCCCTTTTATATATAGTAAATAAAATCTGCGGTATATTCACTAAAGATGATTGCAGTTTCTCTTATTTACTACGACTGAATAAGTTGTGTTTGGTGTTGTGACGAATTACCACAGCAGTCGGTGGCAAATCATCGAACAATCAACCATTTTATTGAGCTATGACATCAACTTTACGTCCTAACCTTCGCATATTCTCACATCGTTATCACTAATTGAATACAGCCGTACATTGTTTGAACTTAGTATTATTATGACGGCCATCAACTCTCATTTCTTACTTAACCTCGAACTGATCGAAAGCAGTGACGAGGGAAAAGAAAGCAACGGCGTTCGTTAATCGACAACAGTTGACGGTTCCTTTCGGCCTGCGCTTGCTCGAAAAAATCTGCGTCCCCAAGCTGAGATCTGAAAATCAACTGTCAAAATTCATTCTCGAACATTTATCTCGTTCATGATATCTACTGTGGTGGGACGGTCGACAAAATAAATCAAACTTGCTGCGCTTATTTCATCTGCTATCAAGGCAATTGTTTCGATTACAATTAATAGAAGCGCGGTAATTGATCAGCTGTAATGTGTGCGTGTCGGATATTCCTACATTAAAAATGACCGATTATCGCGCTTTTTATTACAGTTAACAGCTGAAATTACATCAGTTTTATCTAATAGTACCCTTGAGTTTTGCTCCAAATGCATCGAAATCGAGGCGGTAGGTAGTCGTCCACCTGCGCATACTGATCACTCTCATGTATGAAAGTAATTTTTGGCCAGTAGGAAGAAGACAAAGTTTCGATCCACGACGACGAGATTCAGCGAGAAACTCTGCTCGTAGCTAAACTAACGTCCTATCCTAACGTTTCTTTTACATAACTGCACCTCAATGATATGGATACAACCCAACTTTTGTGTTATGATGCATATACTTTCTTGCTGACGAAAAAACTCTGATTATAATACGCAATTATAAATGCGATCCTGGAGATTGATTACGATACGTATGTGTTGCTTTCCAGTGACAAAGAGGTATAAAAGAGCGCAAGTTACCGTTGATATGGAAGATCGGGGCCGCGCGCTCCATTCGACGAAAATTTCATGTGCATAACGCGGTCGAATGTCGGTCGGAACATGAAGCCCTGGGTGGTGGTGGTGGTCGTAGTGACCAGCAGAAACAATGCAAAGACTGCAGCGATTGCCGTCATATCGCGGTTCAGAGATGCGCAAGCGTTACTCACTCTGGATCGGATTCGCGCTACGACGACCGACTGCCAATTGCGGCAGGAGACAGAATGGAGTGCAGAGTGAAACAATAATGAAAGCGCAGTTGTTAACGAGTAAGGAATATGAGCGACAGCAAGCCACCCGACTCCTTCCATTCTTCCTATGCGCCTCTCCTTACCTTTACGTGCAATGAAAATTTGAGCATGTGTGCAAGGGCAAAGTTGACACTCGGTTGCGCAAGCAAGCCCACACGATGGGTTCTAGTGTAACAGGTGTCATTCAGAGGTGGGCGTTGGGGGATTCTTGAGTGATGGTCCCTCTAGACAGTTTTGTATCCTTAACTTTCAGAGTCTGGGGCCTGAACAAATATCGACGCACACGCGACAATTTTTTCAAGTTAGCACTGCATAAAAAGAGTATGGGCCCGATAGAGCGAGTAGTCTCTAAAGTTAGTTCATGAAAATTGCTCCAGGATAATTTTTCATTGTTTTTATGTGAAGTGTTCCTGGAAAGTGCCGACTAGCGTCCACTGGTGTTTTTAAATTAATCGTGCTAGTCAGCACTGCTATTATGTTTCGGATTGCGTAACTTGAGGGAGACTGGATAATGTTCTGGCTACTGGAATTAGCCACTGTAGAAGCTTGCATATACTTGCGCAAGTGCCACATATAACTTTTGTAGCACGTTTTTTATTCAACAATGCAAGCAGGTTGTTATTGATCAGCTCATTCAATCAAATGCCTTTAGCAGGTGAGACAAAGCTGTTAGCCACCATGAATATTAAAAATAATTCAGTAGCAATTCATACGGTGACTACCTATCGTAAATAATCCTACCCTAAACGAAATCGTTCGCTGGGTGGGGGAGTGCCGGATCGTTTATCTTGATTGAAAAACTGAGTGCGAAGAGAAGCGACGCCCATGTCCTCGCAGTCCGGTCGGCGGTACATACGACAAAATTGTTGAATTTTTCGCGCCAGGGAACGAAGTCGTGTCATCCGCGACTTCAATGCGAATGGCTCTCCTATGAATGCAGGCCTGAAATGCAGTCACACTTTTTCAAAAGGCCAGTTCAGTTTCATTGCATTCCGCTGCGGCGTACCGTGCCACTCTAAAAAATCCCCCGTACGCGTCAAGGAAACGTAACGAATTCTTATTAATTTAGTGAATTGTTGTACCGCTCAGCAATACTTGGTGAAATATAGTTCCGAGAAAGTTGCTGTCAACTTGAAAGCTTCCATGCGTTAAGTTTGTCACCCTGGGATTCGATGTGATTCAAGCGATTGTTAAAGAAGGAGCTAGATAGCTCGTTCTCATATGACACAAATCGTAGCGATATGGCTGTCTTAAATCGGTATTGGTCGACGATAAAGTCATGCCAAGTTATAGTGCATCACCTCTAACCTGATTAGCCGATTCCACTTGGAGTTCGATCGGCACTTGAAGCGCCGTGATCCCCTTCCCCCAGCGTTACAAAGAAGCATACTTCCCCATAAACTCTGGCAATAAAAATTCTGCTTGCTGCATTAATAAACATTAATCTTTGCTTAGCAGCTCAGCTATTTGACTTTTATCGTAGTCTTAGAACGGTGATGGTTAAGGCGTAAAATCAATTTATGACTCTGTCTTCCGGCTTGAAGGTGAGCATTCTTTGAGTCACGATTCGCGCACCGTATCGTAACATGACATCAACTTCTCATGTGATTAACTCCTCGAAAGTTCTAGAAGCTTCGCGGACACTCAGTTTTTGTACCCTGTAAATTGGTATTATAGCGCTTCACTTGTCTTCCTGATTGATCCATTTTTGCCTATAATTGTTAGCGCCCGTCTAACAGTATTGCTATNGTTTTTGTACCCTGTAAATTGGTATTATAGAGCTTCACTTTTCTTCCTGATTGATCCATTTTTGCCTATAATTGTTAGCGCCCGTCTAACAGTATTGCTGTTGTGTTATTATACTCCCATTAATCCGTAGGTACATTTGTCAAGTCGACCTCTTGACACTTTGTAAAGGTAAGAATATTAGCATCAAATGTTTGATATGACATTAATATTTGTCTTTGATACTGGCTTTTCAAATCGCTCAAAATAAATTTATTACTCTATTTCTGATGTCAGGTAAGATAATAACATTTTTGGTATGTCAAAATTTCTGGCGTCAGAACCAGCGCTGATCAAACAGCTCGATGTAGAAACCAACCTTGGCATAGCGTCGTCTCGCAGTACGTACTCAGCGTCTTCTTCAATCGCTTGGGGGAAGTATCGTCCGAAGATGGCTTCTCCGAAAGCATTGCACTGCTTGATGGCGATCAGACACATGAGAATCATAATGAGAGGGAGGGCGCGCATCTTGACAGACTAGATGTGCGGCAAATGATCAAAGCATAGGCGGTACCGGCGCTGCGTCGCTATTTCTACTTATGCGTCGGCGATATCATGTCTTCCAAGTCGTCGCACAATGTGCTCATTTTTCCCCATGTCGTGGGCTCCCTTTGCTTCACGCTTGATATTAACCTCAATTTCCCCTATAAGCCCGACGGAATTTGCATTTTCCGCAATGAACTGGAAAATGAAAGACTGATGACGTCCGTTTTGTTCAAATCACGATGCGGCGTGCAGTTCTAGACAATTTTTTGAGCGTCCCAGTTTCGAAATACGTAGGACAGACAGGGCGGCACAAATGAAGTTTGCATAGAGAAAGAGGAAGAGGCGACATAATATTGGAGAGCGTTCTTTCCTTCCACAATTTCGCATATCTCAATTATACTCTGAGTTTATCTACCGAAGCACAAAACTGTAGCCATTCTTATGCACTTACATCCTTTGCACTTCTGCTGCGGTATAAGTTATCGGATTCCTAGTTGTCTGAGACAGTCAATAAATACTGTAAGGGTAGAAATTATTCGGTGGTATTAAATTTCGGTGATTTCGGTGGTTCGGACGACCACCGAAATTAAGTACCACCGAATATTTCTAACCCTACAGTACGCTGCATCTTATGCCGTGGACTTGGGGCAATAGCTTGTGGTCATTTGTATATTTTATAACGCAAAATTAGAGCTTCACGTGAGGAACAGTAGCGTTCAAGAATGCATAACGCTGCAACGCATAGATATCGATTTGGTGGTGCGTAATGAGAGAGAAAAAATGTCCTAGATGGTCAAAGCCGCGTGCGTAATATTAGGTTGTCGTTAAGGTTTACGCATAAACACGTGGTCTTTCAGTCGTGTGGTTGGAACAGTTTATCGTAATCTCTATCGTGTGACTTCTGTATCTCAGTTTGAATATATGGAATCTGTTTTGCGGTCTTCCCAAAGTGCCAGATCAAGGTATGCTTGGCGAAGTATGTGTCTTCCGTGGGCCGTATGAAGGGGAGGTGACGCAGATGGCTGCTGGTCGAACCCCAACTGATGAATTGAAAATTCCCGCTAACAACAAGCTTTCAAGTCCTTGAGCATCAAGTCAGAATATGTTCCAAGGAGAGCGGACCAAGGTGTTCAAGATCGTTGTGTGCACACGAACGTTTGAGAAAGCGTAATAATTGAATGATTTAGTTGAATGTGCAGTGGCTGGCTTATATGTTGCTTTGTTCATCCATTTAGGTATTCAATCTTTTTTGTCGGACACTTCGGTCACAAGGTGCAGCACGTAGCGCAATACCACTACAGTAACAGAGTGCGTCAGTCTCACAGAACAAGTGTGTATACTCGCAATTTTTCGGGTGATGAAGAAGAATACGGAGCAAAGTGCTGCAGATCCAAAATTAATAGCATCTTCACCAATTCATAAATACATTTAAATATTATAAAATGATAGACTTTAGAATTTTTGCAGCTTTCCGATTCAATTACAACTTATTTTTAGGGCAATAATTGCGAGTACAACCAATCAACGGGAATTGCTGCTGAATTGTTTTTTGTATACAACCGCACACAGTAGAGAAGAACGAAAGAGCA
>NIUQ01004721.1:0-12848 GCA_002796945.1 Plectus sambesii
TAATCATGTTGTGCGCTGTTTCACGCTTCTTGGCTTACGTATATGAGATAAATACTAATTCGGATCGATGCTTGTGGTTAGAGCACCGTGACCCCGACGGTCACTCGAATTTTGTTCCGTAATGAGAACACACGAACGGCTCGATGATTTGCGTGTTTAATGCAGTGAAGACACTAATGTTATGCAAATAAAATTCAATAGCATTATGCATACTCAAAATTCTCTACTGAGATAATTAAATTCAAGCTATATCGAAGATGCAGTTGTTAGGGAAACCAGATTTTGTGTTTGAAGCTAAGGGACAGCTCGATGCGCGCATATTCGTAGTTAAGCACCGTGGGGAGACTTTCGCTAACTCATCGAGAAATTTCAAGTATAAAATCTCCAATATCATTTTCAGCTAATTGTATACATGCTAGCATGGAAGACGAAAAAGCTGATTTTCCAAAGAAGCCACCCTAAAGGAAAGCTGCTGACTGCCGTGTCGAGCCATTAAAGAGTTGATTCAACCCGATTTTGACCTGCGGTTGTGCAGCGTTAAGTGACGCAAAATTCTGCCACCATATAAATTTTTACAAGAACGCACATCAATTACACTTCCAGACGTGGATCAAAATCGTTTCTGATTACGCAACGAAACTGGTCATAACAACATCACCACTTTAACACAGCTAATTTAGTTCCATTAACATTGTTGTACTTCAAAAATGAACTTCAACAACATCAACTATGATAAATTATTGAAGAATTTTCAGCTGATAATGTTCCAAGTAGTCAACACCAGAACTGAACGCATTTTAGCGTACAAGCACAAGCGCCTCCTAAACAACGGCACGTGGTTGATCGGTTGGTCACAAGAGCTTGGCTGGTAGCAATTAATTGGTTTATGCTTTGTGATTTTTGAACGAAACTTGTGTGAGCATTCACATCTGTCAAACTTAATGTGCGTCAATGCGCGCCGGTAAGCATGCAGCATAAAACGGCGATTGCATCGTGAAGCTCACAGTTTGTTCCGAATTCAGTAGCTGCATTTGCCATCAACTTTGCACAGCGCCATTCGCCATGTTCAGCAAGCGAGGCTTCGTTATTACTCTGGGTATGTCATGAATCTGTCGCGCTGTCAATCCAGTTGGGAGCTTTGGATAATGTAAATTACTGAAGAGACCATTGCCTTATATGTTCTGTCTTTCGCGATATTTGCTGCATCCCTTGGGCCTATTTCGAATCAACCATTCTTTCTGTCAGCATATGAGGATTATCAATATTTATAGTAGAAATCTAAAGTTGTTCAAAAATCATAACTTCAAACTATGGTCGGCTGGCCTGGAATGTGTATTTTTCCACTTCATCTTTAACAATACGCGCTGATGATCTCCTTTTTTGAAAGATTGCCAAAATTTGAAACGTATTGTGAATTATTTATTTCTTCACACAGGCAGTAGCCATATATCTCAAGCGATTCGGCACCGATAGGTGTGAGACTTCGTTGAAAAGTTAATACCAGTCCCCCTTTAAACTGACTGGACACTTTTTATAGAAATAAAATAATCATCCATTTTGTCTCCGAAAATATCCAGTTTAAAGTGAAAATTGGTGTATATAGTCTGCAACCCTCTTATACAAAATCTACTGGAGGTCTCACTGTGCGCGAGAGAGAAGGCGGAACAGTTTGTTTCAGTGCTTTTGAGCATGGTGACGCAGGCGCCAGCAAAGCCAGAGTCAAAGGCGACGATGGTTTGCACGCTGTGTCAGCACGCCGTTCAGCTGATCATAAACTTCCTGAATGGCGCAGCGAACAAACCAGGGGCGGCCGAGTTGGCGGCATTGGTCTGCGCTGCCGATGACTGGAACCCCACTGGACTGATCTGCACTGCTGTTGTCTACGAGGTGGCAAAGTACGTCTTGAATAAGTTGGAGGACCAGGTGGAGCATCACTATCATCTCGATGGCTACGATGTTTGCCATGATCTCGACTTTGATGGCCATCGTTTGTGCTGAAATAGAGCATTCCTGCCTCTTTCTGTATTGTAGAAATAATGATGATTCCAATAGACGCAAGAGTATCTGCGGCTGATGCAACCGTGACAACACAGAAATAGACTGTAGCCTACTTATGCAAACTTTGACTTAAAAAGAATGCGGAACTATGATGAAAATCACGAGCTAGTGGCACATGACAATAGAACAGATGCGATCGATGCACCGAATTCCGGAACGGATTTTACAGCGCACCAAGCGAATTTGTCTCATGTGCATCCCACCGGTACCGGATTGGTCTAATTTTGTGTGGACCGATCAAAAGTCGGTCCAACCCATGCGGGAGAAGGGTAATCAACGGCACGTGCTTTTGAAGCGTCTCTTTTCTCTTAGCTCCTAATGCATGCATGCGCTGTAATCGTAGATTTTGCAAAGTTATGAACTTTATTCGTGGGTGAAACAATCGCGAGACGGTAAGAAATCAGTGCAAACAAAAATCGAAAAAGTCAATTCATGAGAACAACTCAACCGACATTCACGGCGTTCTGCAAAAACATTCAGCAGTAGCGCAATCAAATGAGCAAGTGCCAAGTAGAAATTCTTCACATGGGCTTACGCACGTACACTTTGCCATCAAGCAAAAAAGCAAACTGCAGAACTACCGTACACTCGAAATTCAACCAGCGTCAATTTCGACCGTCACCGCAACAATTTTACATTTTGTTACACCGAGCTCATGCATGTGAAAGATAATTCGTCACAAATTTACATCGATTTATGTACAGAGAATAAACAGGGAAAGTGGCTATCATTGAAAACCTCATTTAAGCCATTTCAAGTCGTTATTTTTGAACAGCAATCTTGCACGCGACCCGGCAACCCTTCCCTCGTTCGGTCAACGGCTCTTACAAGTTAGAATCATAGTGTATCACTCACATAATCCGAGTGGAAGGCAAACAAATCGCGCCATTTTGATAAGTACCGGTATTAAGTTATTTTAGAAATTATCAATTTATCGAATAGTGGAAAACTAGGCTTGCTGAATCGTGCGACTGCTTCATGAGCCGACAGCACGTCATTGTATGAGATTTTTGCAGTCAAGCCTCAATATATATTCCAAATAGCAGAGTTCACAACGAGACGCTAATTTAGAGTATTTTGAGTAAGTCGGTCAGTATGAGTAAATTGAGGAATATAAAGAGCGCGATTTGAAGCCATCCCACACAATCTTTTTCATACAGTCAGCAGCACTTTGGGTGGTCAGAAGAAACCGAACATCAAGTAGCACAGCACAAAATGTGTAACACGCCCCAGGATCACGCATCATCTAAGTACATATCATCGGCACATGAACATGGAGGATTACGAACCGCTTGAGAAAGTATTTAAAACTCCAGCATTTACCACATGCATTTCCAGCAGTCGACACACATATACACAAAAAGCTCACAGTACATATCAACCAATCCTTGCGACTCTCTCTTTGATGACGTCCTTGTGGTTGGAAAAATGAAAAGTCAATACTGAATCTGCGGTGAGCCTTTAGGAAAAGTGGACACCGCTTAAGTGCATATCGATCCGGCAAGAAAATTTTGTGCACTTATCCAGGCACTACTCAACGCAAAAGTTGCACACGGGGTTTGCAAAACATGTGCACTTATCCGGTTTATGCACTTAAGCGCCGTGTACTGGTCCCATTTCCACTGTACTATAGAGCATAGAAAAATACAGCGAGTCTTCACCGGGATTCAGAAAATAAAGTAGGCTTCGACTAACCGCACAGAAAAGCTAGTTGGTCTAAAGGTGAGCTGCAAACATTTTCCATCGACACTGCCAGAATCTACTCAAAGTTAGCTATCCTAACTTTCCAAGTCATATCAACGACATTTATTCTCAAGCATTTATCATGCAACCATAGTGCATGGCACGCGTGTAAAGCAGTGCAAAATTAGGTAAATGAAGCAAAGGCAGGGGGCAATATATTCGTAATTATCTCTGCACCCGAAATGTGAACAGAGAAATTGTTTAAAGAAGTGGAAGTGATAGACATCGGCGAAATATAATCAGCTATGCTCGGAAAGAGGATTGAGAAGAGCAATGCAAAGCCTATTTCATAAAGTCTGTTTTTCTGCTTTAGTTACAACTATAGCGGTCGCAATCGCCAGCAGCGCGGTGATTGGTCAGTTGTGACGTCATCTTACGGATTCGTCACGCACACGTCAAAACTGAACAGTAGAGGTGCAACGATTCCCAAAATAACCATTTATTTTCATAGAAATTCCGGGATCGTATGAAATTTTTACGCCTCCACTGCCCATTCGCAACGCTGCCCGCAATAGCAATCACAGCGGTTATATGAAATAGGCTCCCGCGATAAAACCCATAAAAACAACCACATGTATTGATGCAAAGAAGTTACAGAATACAGGCTACCTGATTCAGGTATTCACGGGGCAGAAAGTCCAAGAATATGCGCTCGCAACCGATAAAACATTTCAGTATACAAGTCAGCTAAGACGTTAAGAACGTTTGCGAAGAGAGGTGGGCACTGGTCGGTGGCTGAGAGCAAAATGTCCCTTAGCTATTTAAATACAGTATCCATCTTATCGTTACGAGACCTTAATTTTTTGAATAAATGATCTCAAAAGTGTCTTATACACGTTCTCTCCATTAGCATGAATAATCATGAACTCCCCGTTGCATTTGCAAAATTCAGCCACCCCCACTGCCCACCTTCGCTTGCGTACAAACAAATAATGCTCAAAGAAGCGGGAAATTATGGAAGAGGGAACAGACGGCGCGAAAAGAGCTTGGCTTTGACTTTTTTGAGGGGCGCTTGAAAGAATGCTCGCCCCTATACTCAATACTCATTCACGCCATAAACTTGGCAAACAGCCGAGTCTCATAAGGAACAGTATATAATACTCAAGCAGTGGCTGGGACAAGAAATATCGACAAATTTACATTGATGCTGAGGCATCTAAAGTCTTTGCTCAACGAGCAAATCCCTTTCAAGTAGATCCATTCCAAAGTAGATCCATTCCAAGCAAATCCATTCCAAGCAAATCCATTCCAAGCAAATCCATTCCAAATAGATGAAGTAGAGAAACGGAGAGTGGAAATCAGGCGAGGTTGTTGCGTTCATAGTCGCCGCCGTAGCGCCAAGCGAGAGCGTTACGGGAATGGTCGGCGTTATTATTGAACACGAGGACTCCGCTGTTTGGATGGCCGCTCGAAGGCCCATTGCCGTACGCCATGGAGGAGTCGGCGGCGAAGAAGCCGTTCGGCCCGGTCGGGGAATTTAGGTCGGTTTGGTCATAGGCGAAGTCGGTTGCCGACCTCTCGTAATCGAACAGATCGTCGTACGATGGAGATGTTAGTCCTAAAAGAGAATATTTTAGGTGAAAGGAGTGACGTGAAAGTGTCAATGCGAAAATTTTCGATGGCGTGAGAACTCTCCGAGACTGTTCTACGGCGTCAGAAGTATAACTTCTCGAATCGCTGAATTGTATTTCATTGCAATTTGCAAAATGTCCTATTTAATGGATAACTACGCTGATTTCGGGCTGAAAGGAGTGTGTACCATATCTTGCTTTCAGCTACGTATGACACGCTGCTTAGCAGTAAGCGAATTACAATATAAACAGATATAAATAAGCTGCCTTGTCCTAGGTAGCTAAGGGTAAAATAAAGTACAGTCCTTTTTGCTATAGACGACTGCAATTCCCCTTTTAAGTGGAAATAATATTTATCAATCATCGACCGCAGGCAATGCTCGCCCTTTACGCAATGCGAAAGCGGACACTACAACCAAATTAAGCCATTACTAACCAGGAAATCGTGGATAGTAGCTGCCTGAATCTGGCAATTCGCCAACACCGGTTTCGTCTTTCTGTTGATGGTAGGAGAAGAGTGGTCCACCTTGATTGCTCCTGAAGCGAAATGTACCGTATAACGTAAAAAATGTCATTTTTACAAAAACACGGAAGAGAACAATTCTAAAACGCTTACGAGAGAGATCGACGCAGGAACACGAAGTACACCACCGGCGTATAGAGTGCGAAATATGCATATGAAGTCACATCGACCACGCTAAACAAGTCAAATCAGCAATATTCCTTTTCGTAAATAAAATGAATTACAAACTCGGAAGCGTATATGTTTTAAATCACACTCGAACTTCGGAATAATAGCAGTTATTGAGCATTCAGTTCGGGTAAGAACAGTAGTTTTCGGAAGGTGGATTTGCAAAATGATTTGATGTTCGATTATTACAAAAATTAAGATGTATAGATACTTCGCAACAGAAATGTATTTACACATGTAAATTTGGGCGGCCCACAAGTATCGGTTTAAAAGAATTTCAGTGTTTTTACTATCCGATGTACTGTGAGTTTTCAAAGTTGGTGCAGTCTATTGACAAGACCTAATCAAAAACCTACCACATTCCATCCATAGCATTGGCAAAGATGAGACCGGCTCCAATGACTTGCGCCGCGTTCAGTACTGCTAATCCCAAACAGTAGCCATAAAACTCTGGTTTCTCTGAAACAAAAGGTATTTTTACGTGGTCGAAGTGTGAATTGCAAACAATTTGCATACGTGGTAGTGTTATACGATTGCGAATGCAGGGGAACAACGGCAGCGCGCAGACGACCACGTATATCTGAAATGGTATATCATCATTGATCATCGATATTAGAGGTTCTTTCATAATCTTTCGTCACTTTTGCATTCTAATTGATCAACCTTGCATTCAATTCGCCATCTTAGCACTCAATGACAATACTAGCTGAACGAAACAAGAAGCCACTCTGTCTGCATTGTCTATCATTTTTGCAACCCCGGTTTCCCCGAGATCGCTGTCCAAAAATCATTACCGACACAAGCCGGTGAAGGCAAGGCCGGAAACCCAATCGTACCTTGAAGGTATAGGGTAATAACCGACGCTACAGTCACGCGGTACGACATAGACTCGCAATTGCAACGCAAACATGACGGGTTTGCATTAAGGATCGATAGAACAGTGACTGCAGTTTACAACGCGTAACATGCAGTTAATCTAAGCGTCGCAAGCACGGGAGTCGCACGCGTGATTTGATTAGGTAGTGGCGATATGCAGTCAAGTTTCTTCACAAGGCAGAAAATGTTGGAGGGAACACCGCGAGCGCAATAGACGCAAATTCAACTGAGCACGCATCGTTACGAAATGCAAATGATAGACCAACGAATGGTTAAATTTGATTTATAGTACGCTCGATCGTAAAATATCTTACTCTAACGCATTTCTCCATAACTACCCACTAGTTCTGCTTGTCCCTCGTCTCTCTCAGATTAATTCTTTATCGAACTATTCCACTGTCACTACTTTAAATAGGATATTTACCCTATATTACGGGACACTGTTAAACCTTTTAAGAAGTCAATTTTAAAGCGAAAATGGTATTTTCACAACTGTCGCTGAGTAGCGCACGGCTTCATACTGTAGGATTAAAACTTAAACTCTTCTTTCTCATCAAAAACGATAATTAGACATAGTATAATTAAAGAAATAAAGTACCAAAACGAAGAATCCCGATGTAACCATCCAGAAGGCCATTCCGCCGTGAGCATAGAGGTCAAACTCTTCAGGGTCATGTACAACGAACTTCTGCAAATCGTTGTCGTCAGTTTTCGTGCATGAAATCGAAAAGAATCGGAGGAAAGACCACTGACCGTGTCATACCACTTGAACTCGAGCAGAGTTTGAACTGAAGAATGCAGCAGACTTATGAAGATCGTTGCTGCTAACACTCGTCGTATACTGGTCCTGCTGTCCAAATGTCCTGCAAAAGGAGGCGACATTGTTTTTTGATCGATTTAGTGAAGACTTTGAGATAGGGATATTGGTGAGAAGAAAGTAAGTATGCCAACGTATGTACATTCAAAAATTTTCGATCAGTAACAAGATTCTGTGCTCTGAGAGAGAAATAGCAATACGTACACCGCGTGAAAGTACGCAACTAAACGCTTTCCTTGCATGATCAAGCCATAGCTTCAAACTAACCACTAAAAATTTCAATTCCATATTGCGAACCATTTCGTTACTACCACTTCCCCCTGTCCAAAACGGCGGTAAAGAAGCAAACATTCAATAAGCTGTTAACGTAAAAAAGGGAGCTTCAGCTGCTTCATTCATTTGTCTGAATCCTGGGGGACAGCGTTCAGTAATCAAATTCATCAACGGGCTCATTTCCCCACTGACACACAGCCATTCATACAACGCATTATAACAGTCGGCACGTCGCTTCCTCGTTGGAACGAATCGAATCGATAGACGTCGACCAAAACCGCACGTCTTATCCCAATAATTAATATATAAACTCTTTCGATTTACGCTTGTGAGGTATCGACCGAAACTGCGCGCCTTATCCCAATAATTAATTTTTGAACTCTTTCGATTTACGCTTATATGATATCAACCGGAATCGTGCGCCTTACCGCAACAATTAATTTTTGAACTCTTTCGAATTACGCTTATGTGATATCAACCGAAACCGCACGTCTTCACCCAATAATTAATGTTTGAACTCTGTCGCTTTGCGATTCTGTCATACTGACGGTCTCTGCTTTCCGCTTGAAGCGGCGTTTACAATCAACCGGTCGATTAGTTTTTTAGCTTGGCTGTTGGAATCGATAGAGCGCTAATATATGATATTCCCACTTTGATATGGACTACGCGGTAAAACAACGTACGCGCGCGATAGACTAAACAGCGAAATTCAACCGCCATTGAATAACATAAACAGATATGAGCTCGCTTTTCGGTACGAACACACCTCCTTTCACCGAGAGTAGTTACTAGGTTTTTACGCGCACAAACTGATAGAAAGAAGCGCAGTCGACTTTCGAAGCAGTTCGTCTTACTCAATATAACAGTTCTTGTTACTGATCGGCAAATTGTGACTAGACAGTGCAAATAAAAGAGCATACATTTGTCCTACGGTACTACTAAGGCGCCCCTACGTCAAAGTTATGCTAAAATATCTTTAAAACAAACAATACCAACACGGCGCTTACCGAATAACAATCCAAACGTGAGAACGCACAGCTCAGCAGACAGCAAAAAGAACTTTAGAACCAGCCAGAGTATCTGCAAAGCGCACAATTCATTCGCAAATATTCTCCAAAACTGCAAAAAAACTCACTCTATCGACAGTTTCGCCGACGTTGTTGGTCGCACTGATGCACATGGACACCACGCAACGGACGATGTTCAGTATCGTCGTAATGTACACCTGAAAGAGCGCGGGTTATGTTGGCAGCACAAAACACGGCGCAACCCATCTCTCACTATGTGTCACATAAAGAATATATTTTAATTCCACTTAAATTCTAATCCTTTACATTTTTTATCGAATATTTATCAAATTAAACATTTCCCTTAAAATCAGATTCATACAACGTCCAATTTGAATTAGGAATTGTCCAGTACAAAATGGAAAGGTCACGTGTGCCTAATTAGTATTAGAAAGTCGAGCTTTGTGTGAGATACAGGAATAAACTAATGATATAGGGATAAATAGCGAGTGAGAAATTCCAATAATGAGAGCCCCTGTGAGAAAAATTCTGAAATGTGAATATCGCGATGGGACCCGATCATCTCTACAAAACTAAAGGGAAACTTCGATAAGCTCCAGCAGAAAGGATTATGCCGTATAATGTCTTCAGCTACCTATGAAAAGCTGCTTAGCGATTTATATCTATTTATATTGTAATTCACCGCTAAGCAGCTTTTCATTGGTAGCTGATGACATTATATGATACACTCTAATCGGCTAGAGATGACAGCAGTTCCTCTTATACAACAGATAATGCTAAACCACACAATCCTCTAACAAAAACTCGAAGATTTTACGTGATTTTTTCCCATAACAACGGTTGAAAAATAAACGTACAAGCAAGAAGAAAGCCTTGAAGACTGGGCTTCTGGTCTGTCGAAGCTTCTGTCGGACGCGACCGAATTTGTAGATGAGGAAGAGGAGAAAAATCAGATTCGGCACAAGAATCGCCACATCCCACACGCGAACGCTGAAAAATTCGCACATTAATTCGGATTCAAACTCAAAAATGCCATTTATAGTCGCAATTCTTATCATTCAGAGTAGAACAAACGACTGAATCAGACCCACCGTTTCAAAAGTTTGCAGTTCATCTTTTTACTGTTTAATGCACGCATAGAACAAGAATTGATTAGGATTGACGGGAAGAAACTATGCTTCGCCACCAAGAGTGACAAAAGAGCGATGAACAAGCTAAAATGTAATTTTCGATTGTTTCTATTTTTTCATCATCAAACAACACAAATCATCTAAATTGATGCTAAAGGAATTAACAAAATATCTCGTAAAGCAGAATATAACATCAGCAGTGACATAATCTACAACGCAGCAACTTAAAGCCTAACCTGTACTGCCCGATTTTTTGTACGAGCACTTGCTTGCAGAAGTTCTTAATGATATCGTGTGTGGAATTTGAAGGAACAGGCACATCCGAAGCGTTTCGAAGAAAATACGGCAACCGAGGTTCGCCAAAGCTGGTCGAAGGATTATCCGGGCTCAGAAACGACATAGCGCTTTGCGTTTATACAATTATCTGCAAATCGTCCGTTGCATTAAATCATCCATTTATTAACGCTGCACATTAACATCAAGTCTGCCGAAGTTGCCAGAAAACGCGCCTTCTCGAAAGTTCGATATTAACTATTTTGTATTACCGACATAAACTTGAATCACATCATTTTCTTATTTTAAGCCAAGGCTCAAAATTGACATTATTCGACCACTGTGTATATTTTCGAGAAAATCCCCCATCATAAGTTAACCTTCCTAGGGAAACTACGTAGGAGTCGAAAGCTCCGGAAAGTCGCTAAGGTTACTACGGCATTATTTGCATACGAAAATGTCAGCCATTACGCACTGTAAACAAGCATTTCAAATATGTCCATGGCAATAAGAAATTTCACCGCGCTAAAGGCCGTCCAAGGCCATCTAAAGGTACCTGGTCGGTTTACCTTAATATGCATCAATAGCTCATTGCTTAATTTAGCGCTGAGAAAATCATGTATAGAATGATTTTTTGTCGGTCACTGCGTTGCTACAGCAACAGAAATGACGCACGCTTCCGATCAATATTACTCTCCCCCTCATTCCTTCGGGCGAAATCATAAAACTATCGTCAAAACGACAAAACGGCGAATGAAAGAACCATCAGCCGCCAGAGAACGCACGCAAATCGAATAGCTAGTTCATGAAAAACTAGCCGGTTTCACAACCGTATAACAGTTCACCATAACAGCAAAAGAACGATAAATGTTTCAACGATTTATTCAGAAGCGATTAACTTAATCAATGAAACAACGCCAATTCCAAAATCAACAACATTGAACAAATGGACGATAAACTTGGGAACGATAAAATCAGTTGACTCGGCGCTGGGGTCCGAAGTCAACAACACTCACGCAAGCAGCGTGTGGCCCATAGATTCGCCCGCGCGTTGAAGAAAACACGCCGGCCCAACACAGCAATTCGTTCAAGCATCATTCGACTAGACAGACGTCACTCGGAACGGAACGACCGGCGCAAAACTATTTGCCATATTCCAATGCACGCAGGCCGTACCGCCCTACCGCCCTCCTAAACTTCTTATACCAGTTTCTGAGTCAGTTCTCTAGCTTTTCATGCCGCTAACAATGATAGCTATGCTGAAAACGCCCGGAACAATTTAAGGCGCACCCCCACACCCATATGCACCGACACCGATTTGCGAGGAACGCTCTTTAAGAAAACAATGTAAATATTTACCGATCAATCAAACAATTGAGGGGTTTACCCGATTTTAGTAGACGTCAGTATTTGATTTTGACAAGTAGGTAATAAGTACATAACCTTATTGGCTTGGAAGTGTGAAACGTATTTAAATACGAAGCATGTGAAGGAAGGCGAGCAATCTATGTCTACTAATGGAATCAAGCGCTACAAGAGGGAATGCATTGCGAAATGGACGAGAGCAATCCGCCAGCGACTGAAACAGCCCTTCTGTTCAATACACAAGACGTCGCAGTCATCTCGCTCAAAATTGCAGTCGCAATAACTAATCGGCTTTATCACGCACTATAACGAGAGCAATTGGAGGGCGCGGATATGACAGACGAAAAAACTGGCGGAGAGAAAGGCAAAGCAATAACACGGACAACACTGACAACGATAGAAGACGATAATGAACGAAGATAAAGATATCGTGAGGATAATAATAACGCGGACGGCACAGCGCTGCGATGAGCTGACGGTTGGTCAGAAAATGTAGGGCGCATATGAGTTGAGCAGCAATGCGGTGAACGACGGTGGCGACGGCGCGAAAATACGCGCAGTAAAATCAATATCTATTCCGAAGGGAAGGTGATGCCCTTGCCACGCAGATCCTTTTTCGCTTCCTTGATTTCCTGCCGCAGCTCATTGCTCGCCGTCGTGCAGTCGTTGAAAGTCGCCACCCCGTATACTACGCTGCCAATCGCGTACAGCTACAGAAATCATCCGTCAAACATTGATAGCGTCATTAGTCGGGCTAATGGCAGAGAGGTACGCGACACAAATCCTAACAACAGCGGGGGCATTTTAGCATTTTCCCGTATTTTATCATACGAAATATACAATCTTGCCCTAATGAGGCGTTCGTGTGTGGAAACTTTTGCGGGGGAGCTAAATTTCCCCACTGGTGTTTGGCGCTTGTATTGCGTACCTCTCTGCCATTAGTCCGACTATCGTGTCATTGATCGAGCAATCAATTTAGTCGGCGCGTGTTTACTTTAATAGAACGGCACTACAGACTCTAGT
>NIUQ01004722.1:0-12846 GCA_002796945.1 Plectus sambesii
GATGATGGGGATGCCTGTGTGGGACGCCATGTCCATGAAGTATTGCGCGGCGGCTGTCGTCTCGTCGTAGATCTCGCTCGCCGTCACAAAGACGATCACGGCAACCTAAACCAACCAAATCGCACTGTTACACTCTTTTGCAAAATCTGCGTCACAACAAATGTTCGAATAAAATTGCAAAGAAAACAATATTTTTTGTTGTGCTTTACTCATTCTTATTGCGTGAATCAAGATTCGTCACTTTTACATTCAATACTCTCAACCTTGCAACCAATCAGATCATCTTCGCATTCCTTTCGAACGCGAGGTTGACGAAATAAAATGCAAAGTTGACTAATGCAAAAGCGAAAAATGATGGTAAAAGAATATACCTGTTCCGCAATCATTTTATTGCAGAGACAGTCGAGCACGTGGCTGGGATAAAATTTGCCTCTGGGCAAATAGTATTCATGAGGGACGAGCTTGTAGACCATCGAGACGCGTCTGATATATGCCCAAGTCTGTCCTGCGTTAACATTGCCAACGGCTTCTTTGAAGGCTTTCCCATAGGCTGTGGACTTGGTAAGACTTTGGTAGACGAGCCCGATGTTAACAGGAAGTTTCGTTTTGTTGCCACCAACGCTTCCAAAGAAGCTTGACTTTTGGGCATCGACATAGAGTGAGTGGAGCGCGAATAAGGCCAGTTGGAGGAGGGCTATAGAGCGCATAACGCCCCGCTGCGAACGATGCCCCACACGCTAATGACTGAGCGCTTCGTCCGCCGGGCGGTGAGCAACGCGCCCCGCACAGCCTTGCCGAGTCTCAAATCTTCATTTGCCGCAGTCCGGTGTGCTCGCTCTCTCGGGAAATCGACCGCTAATGGAAAGCGACCATTTCGATCAAGATGGACTGTTTCTTTGTAAGTCGTACTTTGAAATCGGCCAGTTACCAATCTGCGTGTTCAAGTAAGAGCATTCTTTTGGAGAGTACTGCAAAGCTGAGTAACTTACAATGATCATGAAAAAAGAGGTTCATCTCGTTTTTATTTTCTGTTTTATTTTTGTTCTTTTAAATTTTTAAATTATCAGTTTCTCTTTTCCCGATTCTGTTAAACTGCGTTCTTGTCTCATAGCGAACGAAAAACGATTTTTTCCTGTAATGACAGAATAAACCAACTTCTTTACTTTCCAACTCCTATGTATTTCCTCTTCGAATTCAAAAATGTATTAAAAATGATTCAGTCGTATGCTTCCCTCTGCCTGCTGCCAATTAAGTTTGGAGCAGAAGCATGCGCAGACATAGTTACCTTGAATTCAAAAACGTTCCGGATATTCACGTTTTTCTATTTTTTCCAAAATAAGCATATTTATTCACTGGACACAAATCGAAATCTCAAACAGAACAAAGCAAAATAGCGAATACTGTAAGAAATTATTTGAAACAATAAATTTCTCACAGAATACCTCGACGAACATCAATACATCTACAAAATATTATTTCGGTTAAACAGTTTTCAATGCTACATAAATGATTGAATCTCATGTCGCTGATGTAACACCTTGGCGTTCTTGTTTGAAGCGCCTCAACACGAAATATAATCGAAATATTAACCTGACAATCGTATAAAGCACATTTACAAAAACCAGACCGTCAAGAGCGATCCATAACGAAAGAATTCCACCGATTTCTCCTTGGAACTCGCTCGATGTCCATTTTGCACTTTCGCTTGCTACAGGAACATAGAAAGAATTCATTCGAATTATCAAATTTGCTCGATGGGACTCCATAGAGTCTAATAATGTACTCTTCTGACTAAAACGAATGTATTTACATGGACGCAGGCATTTGGACATACAGTCTCTCGATAAGTTGAATGTTAATGGCAAACAGGTTGTGTATTGATCCACAAAGCAGCGTTTGAGAATTTCATCAGTAGTATTTGATAAGCTCAGAGGCGAACAGTTGCATAATTGCCGAATCGCTTCAAATTTGCAATTTCTCTGACAATCTTCTTGTGAAACTGCGTCAGAACATCTTTGAATGCCATTGAAAATTTTTAACGAATTGTACTCAGCTTCAAATTGCAACTCTGCCTTCACGCTTAAGCCAAATTCCACAAAAAATGTCATCGGTAGCGTACTATATGAAATGAAACTACCTGTGTGACCGTAGTCATATTGATCAACCTGTTTCCAAGTTTCAAACTCAAAATTGTCGTCTACGCTAGATGGAGTAACATTAATTTCAATGTATTCACGAAGTGAGCTGAATTCTTTAAATGGTAATTTGTAACAGATAGTGGTCTCGTCAATGAAAGTTGTCTCACTAATGGTAATATTCTGAAATGAGCCGTTGTCTAGCTGATGCCGAACAGTAAGGACGTCAGCTTTGCGAACTTCACGACCACATTTTTGCATCAAATCGTTCGTGTTCATATTGGTTGCATCCATATGATTAAGAATGTCTTTGAATAACTGCAACTTTAAAGTCGAAATTGACTGATCGTAATAGGACTGGCGAACTTGTTGATACCATTCACCACTTTCGTACTTTCCAATAAATGCAATAAAAGGAATCACTGAACGTAAGAAAGACTTTGGCCAGGTCACATCTTCAAGTAATAGACTGTCGTTATTTGTAATATAATAACGAAATGTTTGAATCGGATCTTCGGTAAAGCTTTCGTCTGCCGTCTGGGAAGGAGACATATTCGCAGAATGACGCATGCACACGGTTGGATAGGATATAAAATTTATTGTGTCATTCTGCGTTAAATTATATGAATATTCAGTTTCGGTGACATACCGATCAATAACATCTGTGCACATCTGATATGTTAAAAAAATACCAATAAGGTAGTATATGGTAATAAGAATATTTTTTGTAATCCATCTGGCAGTCAATATTTTTGCAAGTTTCAGATTATCCAAGTTAAAAATGCGACAAAAAATCCGTCCCACTGATGTGTTATTAAAGACTCCAATACGCTCTTTACTATATGTGCTAATAGGAGTCAATAGCTTTGTCATGACTTTCGTGCGGGTGCAATAATTCACGAAGAACGCAATAGGGATAAAAATAATGAAGTTGGCAACTGTATAAATATTTAGGCCTAACCACAAGCCAAGCATGCCTCCAAGTGCAGTGAGAAAGTCACTAATAGTCCATAAATATTGATCTTTGAATAAGATATAAGTAAAATCCTTTACGTACACTCGTAAACTAGCAGCAGCCCCCCCCAATTCATTAAAGACTGTTTCATTTGTCAGCTCCAGTGTTCGCTCGTTAAACCAAAGGTAATGCTCGCATGGCTTAGCACATTTGTCCGTACAATTCTGATCTTCAAGCTCAATATTGTTTAGACACTGGATGTATTCCGATAGAGTACACGAATTTGTATCTGAAGTTAGCAAAGAAGGCCAAGTTATTGGTGTGCAATTGCACAACTTTTCAAATAAGCGAATGCGACAGGCAGCCAAGCAAACTTCTTTTGTACTATCAGTGGTACATTCGACATTTCCGCCTGTTTTCGACATCATTTTGTAATGCTCAGCAATTCCAACTGAATAATTTTTGCCCACTCCATAATTGCCAATCATATATAAGTGTCCAACTGCAGGCTCGCAACAATCATAAAGAGAAAAATCCGTATTCCATCCTGTCAAGTAAGGGTGAAAGTCTATGACGAAAGCTGCAAAACTAACGTCCAAATATGTAGATGTATCAAGGGATATTTCGATATATTCTGATACATCAGAATACAATACGGTGTCAAAAGGCAATTGAAAGCATATCATAAGAGTACCATAATAAGTCAGTTTTGTCTCATTGATGAGTGAAATTGGCGTTGAATCAGCGTTGAAAAACTTTACTTTCATGCCGAACAAAATCGCTATTTCACGACCCAATATTTGGCGCACCTCGTCAACAGAAACATTGAGTCTCAGCAGACTTGGTTCGAAAACATTTTCCATTGCATCTTTCATATCATCTTGTGTCGAATCTGAAGGGGAAAACATATTATTTTACGAAAGTTCTAATATATTTTGCATTTTGAACAGTTACCGCAATATTTATTGAATTGAACCGAGATTTTACATGCTTCTTATTCAAGCATTAAAGCTGTCTTAAGAAACATTGGTTTTAAAACATTTGGCGATCGCTCTATAGTCTGGCGAATACATGCATCGATTTTTCTGGATATTGGCCCTCAGCGTTACTGCAATGATCAAAACATTAGCATGCATTATGTTGGAGCGCGACACCGCGTGATATGATATTTGAATCTCGCGACTCTTCCGGATCCACGTTGTATCACGACATTCTGTCGTAATGCTATCCCTCTGTTGTATGTCTCGTTCGCGCTCGCGCTTGCTCTCTCTCTCGCGATTATTTGGCCAGACCTATCGCTCTGTATTCTCTGTTTCTCGTTATTAATTTCGCTATAAACCGACTGTTCCCTCTCTGCTCCGAACCCGACATCTCACGCTACAACACTTTATAAAAGAGATCATTTTTAATAATATTTAGAAACAAAGTAAAGTAATGTTATAATACAGGATGGCTCAAAAAAGTCTTTGATTGCCATTTCGTTCAAAATTAGCGGACTTTCCTGCGCTCGCAAATTTGATCCTTTCAGTTTCCACAGGAAAGAGCCGGGGAATTTAGGTCAGGAGGCGATTGTGGCTAACTTTGCTGATAGCAGCTCACAATTCAATCGTCCAGTCTTAATCCTATTAGACAGCCGATATCTTTTTTGCAATGTTGCACATTTCGCTGTGTTTTAGATATCTGATAATTGTGTGATATACAGGGTGGCGCGAAAAAAGTATGCCACTAATATTTTTGCAATAATTCGTGAATTACCGATCCGATACCCATTATATTTAAACCATAGATACATTGGGTGTTATTTAAGATTCAACCAATTTATCCGAACATTGCGTTGTATACACGCAACAGCAATTCACGACAGAATTTTAGGGACACATTCGCGCTGAGAGATATTTTTGTATTATGAACTGCGATTATTATTATTAAAGAAAACACTAACTGATTTGCATTTCATTGACTGTTGAAATTTTAAATCCAAACAAAGTAGAAAGAGATCGAGAGATGTTTAAACTATCCTACCGATATTCAATAGACAATGAATGAATATGTAAAGCTGGGCATCCACACACAGCAAAAAGCTGGCTAAGACTCCAAGTGAGCGTTACATATTGTGCTACATGAGACTGTTCGACGATAAGACGGGAGAACAAGACTGACTACAAACAACTTCAAGCAGCTCCTGCCTATGCTGAATCTTTTATGCGGAAGGCATCGCAAACAGCGCTCATTTAATTTTAGATTGTATTACGCCACTCGTCATCATTTAGCATTGATCACGCCAAAGGCTGACTTGTCTTCATTTTAAATCTAAGCGTCGTGCGCTTAGGCAAACTTACAAAACTCACGGTACTCCTTATATCCGTATCCACCTTACCTCTCACCTTAATCTTCAATGATTATTCTGAGACTCAACCGAAACAATCAAGTTGCTGATCGTCTCATTTATTTAAGGCCAACTGATAGTAAGTTGGTTTCGTATTAATGTGGGAGCAGTGTCTGTTTGCCTAAGATAAATTGCTTGGTGCATTTACACTATTTCGATTCTATTGCGATGACTCCGCTCCCATCCCCACCGCCACAGAAGAGTCGTAAGGGTGGTTCGAGCAGCGCAACTTCTCGTTCGACAGTTAAATTGATCGCCCCGAAATCAATGCTTAGTGATGATGCGTGGCTTATGCAATTATAATATTACTCTAGACACTTTTTTTCCTTGTAAAATATAACATTTAACTCGAACGATGTTGGGATAACTTGACCTCAGTTGCATACGGTATCATAATTGCGTTGCGGCGAGCAATTAAGGTATTATACGCCAAGCTGCATGCCACACAGGATAGCCCTAGGGTGGACCCTCATATTGAGGGGATAGCCGGGAGCCCGCCCTCAAGGCGTGCCTGGTACAGGCTAATAATAAGCATATGCTCTTAGCCGAAATTTCACATTTTATTTTATCTGAAGCGCAGAATGTGTGGAAAATGGTTGGGAACTGTTGAAAAATATTCCTGAGGCAGAGACGCATCGATTGGTATGCTGAAGTCCCCGGATACCCTCAGGGTAGCTTCGCGAGAAGATCATCTTATTGATTCTATTAAACGGGCGCGGTATATCAATATTTTTCGTTTTGTGAAAATTTGTATGAATTTTTTGGTTTGCTGTTTAGTTTTACGCTACACTTGATAGCAAACAGCTTTTGAAAATTACATCTTAATCAATTTTTTCCGAGTTATATCAATTAAGTTGGTCACAGTAGTAACACCTCGGCACCTAAGTTCGGTTTTGTGTGCTTATCATTTATCGATAAAACTCATAGAACTACGCATGACAATCGATGCGTCTCTGCCTCAGGAACATTTTTCAACAGCTTCCGACCTATTCGCGTACATTCTGCGTTTCAGAAAAATTAAAAAGTGAAATTTCGGGTATGGGTAAATGCTAATTTTTGGCCTGTACCAGGCACGCCTTGAGGGTGGGGCTCCCGGTCACCCTTTCAATATGAAAGTCCACCCTAGGCTTATCCTTCGTAGTATGCAGCTTTGCGTACCTGGCGGTCTTTTAATAAAACTCTCACTGCCGTTTTTTGACACACCCTGTAGTTTGATTGTACGTTAAATAATTGTCTCCTGTGAACATAATTAGCTAGTTGGAATTCAAGTGGCAGGTCAGGCGAAATTAATTGCAAATGTTCCTATGGTGCTTTTGCTGGCCGCTGATACTTTTTTGAAAATCCACGCGGACAACAAATACCTTTACGCATCCAACGTCTTCTAGAAAAAATTTTAAAGGAACTTACCGGAAAAATCTTTAACAATGGCATAATACTTCGACTGGATGTCTACAGATGAGTCGAAATAATCAAACGCAGCGGATACTCCGCTCGCCTCTGCTTCGGTCATAATGTTGAAATACAATGATGCAATTGCAATAAGTGGCAATGGCCACTCTTCTTCGTCGAGTATCGTTAGTCCAGTCATATTTCCTTGATCGAAATATTTCGTTAAGAAGTCAGTGTAACTGACAGCGGCATTACGGTTTATTATTTTATTCAAATTTTTCACAAAGCTTCCCCAATTAGCCATGCACAAAGTTGACTTGGGCAATGCGATTGTTTCGTTATTCATGATAATTATTCTGGAATAAGTAGGGTCTTCCGCATATTCCTTGCACAATCCATAGCATAAGTAGGCTGTGTGAATCCCACCAGCAGTGTACAGCACTATCCAGAATAACTTCTTAATTAGATAAGTAGCATACATTGATCGTGATGGTTGAGTATCTTCCGTTGTAATACTTTTCTTAATGAATTCCCGACACTTTTCAAACCAACGTTTTTCCCTGGTGCTCTCTTGAATTTGACTAATTTCAGTGCTGACGACGACATTTTTTGATGCGATACATCTACGAATGAGCATGAAGATCGGATCGAAAATGAATCGAATGAAAATGATAAAGTCGAGCCCGAGATATAAGCCCAGCGCTCCACCAATAGCGCCAATAAATTCTACATAGGACCATTTAGGGATTTCCGAAAAAACGACGTATAAAGGTGAGGTAATGTCAAAAGATGCTACAGTAGAATTGTAGAAACTAAGATCATATTCAGTAACGAAATCATAATTCCGTTTTTTGCAGTTAGGAACACACTGGGCTTTGCATTCGTTGTCTTCGTTGTCCACATGCTTCAGACATTTCTCATATTTTTCAAAAGTGCACAATTCTTTTCTGTTGTCTTGAACTTGTGCAGAAAGTGTCGCGGGGAAGCAGCCGCACATATTTCGAATCTGCTGAATTCGGCATTCGTCCAAACATTCCGTCAATGTATATTCGTTGGAACAGAAGCGCTTTCCATTCTTATTAGCTATGGGTAGTGTAGTGGCAAGCGGGGTGATATAAATATTAATCCAGTCAAGAAATTTAAACTCGATGATCTCGTTGCTTTTTTTTGCGATTGATAGGTCAGGCGGTGTCCAGTTTCCGCTGAAATCAATCGTCAGTGAAGGATTGCGTTTCCTGAGTCCTGTTATGTTATCATCAGATAATCTAAATCTTGCTAAATTTTGAACTTCCTGTTTTTGCGCGAGAATTGAGTATTTCTGATCGCGCACTTTAAAGCACAGATGTTCAGTTCCGATGAATGTTATGTTCTGGCCAGACGATGAGCAATGAAATCCATATGAACCACTATCTTGAAGATAAAGAAGGCAAGTCGGCTCTTCACACCAAGACTCTTTACACCAATTGTGATTGCCAAAACTCTTGAATATTCCATCAAATGTCGATTTCAACTGATCTAATGTGATGTTGAACGCAGCAATGTTGGGCAAAAGGACATTCTTCAATGCAATCCATTCATCACCATTTCGATACTCATTGTTGTTAAATGGATTTTTGTCCATTTCAGTCAACGATTCGCCCTCATACATCATTGACAGATATCTCCATACGACCATGTAAGTTTCTTTTGCGAATATCGCTTTAGAATCAATTTTAAAAACGCCGTTCTTTGTTGAATTTTTAACGAACATATTAACCGCTTCCGTGTAATTTCCCGTTTGGTTGGTAGAATTAAAGAGCAAATCGGCATCAACCTGGGACCTATTTGATAAAACTGCTCAGAATTGAGAATGCAATTATTTACGTCTGAATTCTGCATTGTCATCATTTCAAATCGAAATCGCAAAACTGACACTGAAAGATGAGAATGCAGAATTGAGAGCGATTTGTTCAATTCTCAAAACTTGATAATTTTATGAAATAGGTCCCTGAATGCAAAGCGTGTAATCTGGAATAGTCATTGTCGTATCCATCATGAATTTTATGTCTAAATTCGTTGGTTGGCTCTGATATTCCTTCGTCACTTGAATCAACAATACGAAGGTAAGATAACTTCCCATGAGATATATCATCCCCCAAAATATGATGTTGAGTAAATGCTTAGCAATTTCCAGGTATGTCCACTTTTTTGGTATTAAAAAGCGATGGATGCTATTTTGCAGGAATTTGTCAAAATGTCGTCTAATTTGCTTTCTGCGAATCGATACACCCTTTTCCTGCTGCGTTATCATTTTCCTGAAATACAGATCCGCAAATCACTCTTAAAGATACAGTTGATTTCCGTTTAAATGAGAGTACATATAAAATAGTACTTTTAGTTGGTCACAATACAGCCGAATCTGTAAGTTAGAGAATGCATAACATTTAAAAAAAATTAGTTTTGTCTCGCATCCAATATCTTTAAATAAAAAATCTTCTTGCATTCCTCTCTGCGTTAAAAAATGTAAACAAAAGCAGACTATGGGGATATTGCAAAAGTTACCTCTCAGCCACTAGCAAAAACTAAACAGAATAGAAAATAGTCCTTGAATAAAATGAGTCACTTTATTATTTTTCTAGTCAAACCAGTTGTTTCATACAAACGCACCACCCTACTTGTTCCCGGTGAAGCTGGCATCCATGTCCTGTTGAATTTTTAAAAAAAGAATGCTTGGGGATGCTTATTCGAATCGATACATCATTTTTTAGCGATACTAATTTTAAACGCGATTTGCTTCTAAAATGGCATCAAGTTTCATTTATGATTATCCAGTTATTATTATTAGTGTTTTGTACTTGAACGCCACTGAGAGGTCGTGAAGTATTCGTTCTGCACATATCTTATCAATATACATTCGAATCGCATGCAGGCGAGAGAAGTTTTAACGCTTTCAAAAGTTTATATCTCTATTCAAAGCTTTATTTCTACAGCTAATTTTCGACAGAACTTTCTTAAGCATCAAACTTTAATTGGTAAAGTTAAACTTGCAGTTTTCCCAATTTTCCGCGCGAACATCACTGAAGTGGGATGAACAACTTTCAATTAATCGAAGGAAAAGCGTCATTTCCAAGTTTTTATCAACGCGTTATTACCCATAATAATACTTCCGAATAGATCGCTAGCTAAAATAGCTTTATGCCTTTACTCAGTGTATGAGACCGTGTCATTTGACGCTGAGAGGAGCTATCGAGACTTGCGCGGCTCTAATCCAATTCTAGCTACCCTCCGCTTAGGGTCATAAGACACAATCTCATAGTGAAGAGACCGGACTGTTAGTGATCCTTTAAATCGCAAGCTTTAGTATGGGTATTAGCAGGTTGGCAGAAACATGCAAATAACGCATTTCCTACAATCGCTCGAATGGAATTTACAACCCTTTACTGTATTTGCTCTGCAACATTGTGGAAACAGTGTAGCTTTACCAATCAATACATGAAAAAGTATGCGTGCAACCAATCATGCATAACTTTGAGCTGAGTTTGAGTAATCTTCCGTTATTAGCTAGGTAGCTTTTATGATGCCGTTTGATAGGCTATCATTAAAATATTTCTATAAAAGTGTGATGCTAGCTGATTCGGTTTCCCATTTCTCGCATAACTTTTCACTTTAAGCATCAAATTGCAAAGTCTTCATACATTTTGGGGTTCTACTCACTATTTCATGCAGAAACATTCATTCTAGTCATGTTTTTTTAAAGTATTGTATCTTTTGTTAAATTCAATTTTCACGCCATCAAGCATAATTTAGCAGAGCTGATTAGGAAATGACAAGATACTCGGTTTTGCTAAAAGTTTATATGCAGAGCTACGAAGAAAATATATGGTTATTTTTCAGCAAAAGAGCGTCCGTGTTTATCTGACAAGGTTTCCATCATCTCAAAAGCACCGTTGTGGTCTGATGATGTTGTAGCAAGATTGGGCAAAGATTAACCGTAAACACCGCCTGTTTATGAACCTTTGGGGACACCTAATATTGCGCGAGCGTTAGTGCTGTCAAACAAATGGAACTTACAGATATTCTCGGTACATTGTCGTTGTCTTGTTGCTTAACCACGTTAGAAAATCTTGATCGTTGGTAAAAATGAAAGGCGACAAATTTATACAATGCCGTCTCGCAACAGCAGCTGACCGTATACCAAGGAACCAAGGCTGCGTTCTGTTATATTCAAACTCTGTGGTGGTCACGCTTGCTTGCTTCACTTGCTTGCTGTTGCTTTGAGAGAGAAAGTCGGCTTTTCCTAGCTATCTCGCTCTCACACTGATCCACAGTAGTAGGTAATAATTTCTGTTATAATGGTACCTGATAAAATAAAACGGAAAGAACTGATATAACTACAAACAGTGTAAAGACGTCAGGACAGCTTTCATTTTACCATATATTTTGGCGTTGAACGTGCAAACTCTGCTAAAAAGTATTGAAAAAGCTTACCTTCAGCTTAATAAATGTTGATCGCCTTTAGCTTTGAATACTGGAAAAAATGCAAGTATAGTTATAGCCAACGAAACGTGAACACGTTTCTGAAAAATCAGGTATATGGCATGCACTAACTTTGGGCTGAATTAGAGAAACTTCATGAGATTGCATCATAAGCCTTGGTAATTCTCATGATGCAATTGGTAACCCCGCGAGACTTACTTTACCTTACGACCATTGTTGCTGTCCGAAGGTATAACAAAAGAGGGCAGAGAGTAACTGAAAACAGGGCCTGTGCACTAGCTTTAGAGAAAACCTCATATTGCGCGAGTGAAAATGATACCAAACAAACGATACGTACATTTAAAAGCGGTGAATTTTTTTCTGTCTTGACGCTTAACCAAGCCAAGAAGTCTTGATTGCAACTAAATGCGTAATACGATAAATATTTGCAATGCTAACTGGTCATCAGTGCTGCAACTCAACTCACTTTTTCATTCTTATTAAAAACTCAGTAAGAGTACTAAATAGCTGACTACGTTTTTTTGCAGTTCAAAAAATAAGTAACTAACAGAGTTATTTTTTGTAGTTTTACTAAGTAGCAAATGATATTAAAAAATACTTATTGGCAGCACTGTTGATAACTTTACTTCAGCAAATATTCATTACCTAGTGTTCTACGTGCTCAATGATTTGTATTTTCCAAACGGCTATTATGTCTTGCTTTCAGCAGTTTCGTTCAGCGATCGGAACTCGATTCTGCAAGCAGATTTCTGCAACTTATACCAGCGGAGCAACATCATCAAATAACAAAGTTTATCATGCCGCTCGCCTTTCACCCATTTCTATTTTGGATTGTTGTCGTATATCGATTATCAGTATCATGGATTTAACAGGGATCCATAATTGGGAGGGATAAGATGCACAAAATAGAGGATGATTTCCTGTCTCTTTTTGCTCCAAAACTGAATTCTTTGTAAATGGAGCTATGCAGTGAGTGAGAAAAATGGTTTGAGTCTACACTTCTGGAACATACAACGAAATGATAACGAGAGAGGCAGAGTTATCAGTACTTTCTCAAAAGCAGTGAATGCCAAAAACATCTTGTTCTACCAAGCGCGCTTTCCGTTAAGGTAGTATTGCTGCCTAAGGTAAAATTGTTCCTGCTGATGACTTAAACGGGCGCCTTCGAATTGTTCAGAGTCAGAAAGGTGAAACGGTTAAGTTGACGACGTGTCATATTACTTTGAACTGTAATAATTATATCCCAGAATAAGAAACTTTACATTTAGGGTCTGATGGAACGCTCTGAGAAAGATGCGATTAGAGGAGCTGATGGGGAAGTGGATGACAGAGGAGAGCTTATCGAAAGCGGTGATATCTAGTGATTAGGATGAATACTAATTCAGTAAGCCAAGTATATATCCATGCAATTGAATCTCATGCGCTTCCCTGCTCAGGTGTCATTCTCATATTCTCAACCGCCGTGTTGCTCAACTTCCGTGATGATAAAAATGCTTTCAGAAATG
>NIUQ01004723.1:0-12873 GCA_002796945.1 Plectus sambesii
GCTATCCAGTGAGAACTTTTGTTGCTAAATAGCTTAATGTGATCTTGTGAACCTCTCAGTATAGTGGGCCTCTCAGTCAACGCCTAGCTCATGGGATACCTCATCATGGTTCACCCAACTCAGTTAGCTCTTTCGATGTCAGGGGCGAAAGTGGATGCAAAATGCGAGTGCAAACGATTCATTATTCTTTATTACAGACTTGACAATGGCAAAAAGTATCTGCTTATCATATACTAAGACGCTGCGATTGCAAAAAATGAAACCGATTTCAGTTCGCGTCGATTACATAGTAAAGAGAGCCATCATATTACCACTTTATATAAGCATGGAAGAACGTCTTTTCACGTCTTATCGCTTTAGTTCAGTCGCGCAGTTACTCAATTCGTGAGCAAACGACCCTTGACATACAAGGCTCGATTAGCACTAGACTGCGCACAAACGAACAATATCAAAGCCAAATGTAGCACGCTACGTCTCGAATAGAAGCCGTTGCTAAGGATAGTCCCGAAGAGAGTCAATGCGCTATACTTCCCCACACGAGCTTTTCCAGCGCATTCACCGTCTTCATAACACTTTCGAATGTCGCTAAGTGTCGCCAAGTTCTGCTGTTATAACTTTCGGAAAGTATAATCACGATTAAATTTGCTAATGCGTTGAATATGTCCGGTAGATTTTTCAGCTTCCTACGATTACAGAGTATCAAACGAGGGCGGGAGAGCGTTGCGATTCATAGGACAGGTTTTCAAGGGCTCTCTCAAATAACTGTTTGTTGAATATTGACAAGTTGTACAAGTCAAACGCGGGCTTCTATTCGGAACAATATTACAACAGATTACGACCCAAAACAGCGCGCATGCATTGGTCTCCAGAAACTTCCACCGAAATGTGACGGTCACAAAACAGATATTAGGACCGCGACAACTGTTCTACGACGGAGTAGGATATATGATAAATTTTGAGCGGAGCAAATCTGACACCTATGAAAAGAAGGTGTGAATAGTAGCGACAGATAATAGTGCAAAGTGGCTGGTAGATAGTCGAGCGAAACATCCAGGCATACGCACATCGAGTCAGATAAGCAATCGCCATCGCCAAAGTACCCATCGAATTATGTAAGTTGCATTCAGATGAAAACCAGTACCAACCCTCGCGAACGAAAAAGACGGAATCCGAGTTACAGTCGACTTGTGCTCAAGAAAAGCAAGCACGATCACCACAGAGCAATTATAGTCAAAACTTCCCGATCAGCAAAAATAAATCTTAGAATGAATAAGCTGCTTTGAAAGTCGATAGCGCTTCTCTCTATCAATTTACGCATGTCAAAAATAGGAAGTGACTATCATTTCTGGTGAAAAATGATATTTTCGCACCGAAAAACGAGCTCATCTTTGCCAGCTACGGTGCCTGACGAGTTTTGTTTTTACTGATCGACAAATTTTCACTATACAGGGTGGCGCTAAGGTTCTGATAACACTTTTTAGTACCTTTCAGTATAATGAGTGATATCAGAGCTTTTGCGCCACCCTGTAAAGGGTGCGCGCGGGAGGGAGTAGCAAGGAAAAGGACGGCGACGTACGGCGAAAAACATAATCGATAGTCAAATTTCTTCATCAGTAACAAAGTTTTGGTACCGCAACGAAAACTTTAACGCTCGAAATTCAACTCGCGCTGTCTCAAAGCGTTAACTGTAACACTGAGTGCGGGTCATACTTTCAAAATTATTAATACGATTTGACATTTTTTGTTTTATGAGCATAAAAAGGTATCATCTGAATGCATTCTATCGCATTCGAAGCTATTTTAATCTAAAAATTGCGGTCAGTATTTAAAAGAATGACGCTCAGGCCAGAAGGATATTTACGGTTTTACTGTACCGTTTAAATAAATATTACGGTGTTGCATCTGCCGAGTCGCTACTGACGAAGAAATTTCGACTATAAACCCAGTTCAAATCGACATTTGCCGGGCGAATCTTTGCACTCACAGACAGACAGACAGATAGGTAGCGCGGCGTACAGTACTGACAAAACGAAGCGACAAGCGAAAACGAAGTCAAGAGACAGTACGAGTATAAGCATCGATCAATAATGTATAAGCGGACAAATCGACAAATATTACAAATTATTCGACTGCGCGTTTCTCTGAGACAGAAAAACGGCCAAGAGAACCGCCGGAGCAGCCATGAGAAAATAGGGTGCAGGGGGGAAGTGAGCGCGCGCTGCGTAAAAATCGTCGTTCCCTCTAACGTCGACGTTCATAGGGCGCTTATTATTATTTCTTGGCATTTTTGCCGGCGGCGCGTGGCGGCGATTGCACAGGCCGCCCGCTGTTCAGTCCCGCGTACTGATATTTTGCTTTCTTCTCCGATGGTTTCAGAATCTGCAAAAAGGCACTTTTTTAAAACTTTATACAGTCAACTGCTTTTATAACGTCGGTCAAGGGACCGGCCAAATACCGACGTTATAAAGACAGCGACGTTATAGAGGCAGTTAGCCCTGTACAGGACATAGTACACGGGACTAGCCAAGGACCGACGTTATAGAGCCAGGCGTTATAAACGCAGTTGACTGTATCGTCAAAATCGTCTAATCAGTAGCAAGAAATTTTATATTGAAGAGCGGTTATTTTTGGCATGATTTCCACTTGACCAATCTCAAAAACTATTCTAATGTTTTGAATAACTAAAGTTAACTTCGGTCTTTTTTGGAAAAGCGCGGTTCTTATAACCAGAATTTATCGTTCAGTAACAAGAAATTTTACATTACCTAAGGTAAACTGCCTCGAAAATCATCAGCGCTTCTTTCTTTCAATTTAAGCATGTAAAAACCAAGAAATTACTATCATTCTTGATGAAGAACGGTGCATTCACACCGAGACCCGAGCTTATTTTGTCAAATATGCTTTTTGGCTCAATTTCATGCTACTGATCGAGAAATGTCGACTATAACTTTCCGCAGCTCAGCAAGGGGTTATAGATTCAATCAGAATGAACAAATAAGGAAGCAAAAGGAGAATATACGAACCTGGAAGGAGCACATAAGCGTCTCGTCAACAGACATCATTCCTCCAGCGTTGTCGAATTCACCACAGTAGTTCGGTGCTGAGAACAGCGTCACCAGCTGTCGTTTCGCGAAAAATTCATAGCCGTCCTCCACCACCTAAACAAAACTCATTTCTTTGACATCGTTGATAAAAGGGGGTAAGTAGAAATGATAAAATGGCTATTCACGACATTGAGTAAAATCTACGCGACAATTATCGACATACGTAATGTCGCGAATTGTCACAAAAATATCATGTCGCGAATTATCGTGTCGCGAGTTGTCCGTTTCCCGTAAAAATAGCTATTCGACAGCCGATTTGATCGTTCTCCTCTACTAATGCCTTTTTAAAATAAAAGAACCGCAAAACTGCGCAGAGAAAGAAAAGCCAACCTGATGCGCCCTGCAGATCAGGTCCAGATCGTGTCGGTTGAGGAATTTGGCGACGACATCGGGTCCGAAGGTGAACGAGACGCCTCGGTCGTTCTCTCCCCATCCCTGCACGTCCTTGTCCGGGTCCGACCACAACAGATCGCACAGCAATCCTGCAATACTCTCAATTAGTGAGTGGTTCACAGACTTTGAAAGGCGACATTGCTTCTTTAAATCAATTTAGGCACGTAAAAACTAAGAAACGGCTATCATTCTTAGTGAAATACGGTGTTCAAGCGCCGAAACGCGAGCTAATCTTTGCCAGCTACAGAGCTTGGCTTGATTTCTTATTACTGATCGAAAAAGCGACTATAAATGGAAATAGTAGAAGCGTTCATTTCTAAACATTACAGTCAAAACCGGATAAGCGGACATTGACCCGGCAAGAGAAAAATGTCCGCTTATTCGGTTTGTTCGCTTAAGCGGTCATGGTTGTATACGAATGTCGCACACGGGGCTTGCCAAAAATGTCCGCTTATCCGGTTTTGACTGTACCACTCTAATACCCATACAGCTTCGCAATTTTAAGCAAACGATGTGAACCAATCCTTTTTTAGCGTAAACGATCGAATCAATCAATTAGCGATGAACGAACCGGTATCGGGTACGTCGGTGGGGCGCATAATACGCCGAATTTGTTCCATATTCTGAAGGTCGGGTGAGAGACCGCCGTGACAGCAGAAAATCTTCTCGTCGATAAGTGCCGCGATTGGCAGACAGTTGAAACAGTCCGTAAACGTCTTCCACAGCTTGATTGAGAATCGTCGCTTGCCTACAATTCAAAAATTAGTCGCATTTACCCACGCATGCTTTTCAATATGCTCATATTCCGATATACACATTATCTTAATTTATGCTATTTCAACTTTATAATGAACATTTTTCTTTAAATAAATTGAGCAAAATTCCCGTTAAGATATGTTCCCGGTTCTAAAAAGTATCATTGTTAAAGCGGAAATGGCATGTATCGTCTCCACTTTAACGATAAAATTAAAGTGCATGCTCACATTCGTCGTAGAAGCCATAAATGCGATTAATGCTTGCGCATTCGTGGTTGCCGCGCAGCAAGAAGAAGTTCTCGGGGTACTTGACTTTGTAGGCCAGCAGTAAGCATATAGTCTGAAGCAAATTAAGGGTCGCATTCGCAATGAACAATGTTGCAAAGATTTTAACTTCATTTCAGAGTAAAATATATCGAATGTACAGCGCAATTTTAAATCAATAAAAGTATTCTCAACGTCGAAACCCACCGCAAAAACTCGTTTAAGGCTCAAACTTGCAAGCATTTAACAAATTAACCAGAAGAATAGCTAAATCGTAACAGGATCGAGGAAACCCTATGAGAACTGGGATTATCCCCGACTCGTTACAACATTAAAAGTAGCAGTAACAGTCTGTAAGAAAACGTAACGATAAAGTTTAAAGACCGAACGGTAACGAACTGCTATCAAAGGCCGAACCAAAATGAGTTACCTCAAGGCTCTGCTTCCCTCTGTCGACGTAGTCGCCGAGGAAGAGATAGTTGGCTTCCGGTGGAAAACCTCCGTACTCGAAAAGTCTGAGCAAATCATTGTATTGACCGTGAATGTCGCCTGCAATGAAGAACGGCGTTATAACAAATACGGCGTCGCCTTGTTGACATTCACTCAAGGCAAGTATAGCAGAAATCGTTTCTAGCGGCATAGCTTTAGCGGTCAAGTACGGTTAATTCTGAATTTTCGGTCTCTTATGTTTCTTACAAGGCAAAAACTGGTCATATCGATCAATGCACTCCGGTCCCTATTCACTGGTGTAAACAATATCTGCAGTAACTTCGTTCTCATCGTCTTCTTTTTTAACCCGTAAGTCTAACCATGAACCGATACTGTTTTACAGCTTCTCATGAAACAGCGTCATTTGTCTCGGCCAACAGGAGAGATCGAAAATTCTCGAAGCCCTTCAGCTTGACCATCGCCAAAATAGGCAAAATATCTGTACGTTTATCGATTCTATTTCAGACTAACAACTTTGACTAGAGGGGCGGTAACGCAAGAGATGCAAGAGATGACATTCGGTTACGCTGCGTGTTCCGAAGTAATCAATAAGCCATTCAGGGCGAGAAAGATCGCCGTATTCAATGAATCGGGCATAAGCGGAGGCGGCACTTTCTGCCCGGCGCTATTTGGTTTACGCGCCGTTTCCTTCCTTCCCCTCACTCGGCTATACACGCAATCGATTCTTTCAATTAAAGCGTAATTCTAACTCCGCTGTGTCATCGCCCTCTCACAGATTCTCCACTCTGCGTTGCATTATTCACATGAATGTCATGCGACTGCTTTGATTGTTTTTTAGTTTTTGGTGTTAAGAACACTGACTGATAGGGCATATCTTCGAGAGCTGGTTCTGAGGATTTCAAGATTTTTAAGAAACAAAATCTGCGCTATTGGATCAAGTTTTCGAGCACTAATGGCTTGATCTCATGTTAAAGCGATATGTGTATTCTATGCGTCATACCACTCGAAGCCCAGAGACTGTGGAATTCACGTGAATTTCAGCGGTTTCTATTGCTCCTCTCTATCCAATAAAAGAGACTTAGACTCAAATACAACAGGGTGAATCATAACTTGGATATTCTGCTAAGCGCAGTACCTTGAATCTTCCCTCCTGAAATCCAGGGGAAACTAGGACTCGGCTAAACAATGGCCCCATTTCATATTTACCATCTCAAGAGAATCTCAAAGATCGGTAAGTCAGACTGCAAAAACCATAGTCAACTTCGCTCATATCAGTTTCGGTTATAACGGTATTTCGTTTGTACCGGTCAAGATTTTTAGTCCCAAAGCGTATATTCCCATACAAATAAGTTCGCTTATAGAGGTCAAAACATGCCAGTCCCACGATGAGCGGCATAAACGAACTCTACTGTATTTCTCAATTCTCATTTGATTCTTATGCTCGAAAAGCAGCGCTATCTCACGGCTTTGTAGAGATCCCTCGGAGTTGCGGTGAAAAAAGAGAATGCGCCTTAAATGGAAGCGCGTGCGCCATTGAAACAATGGACCGCTTTCATAATTACGTCCCAAGTTGTTCCTAGGAAGTGATAATTAAGTTCGTTAGAATGTATAGTACTGCGGATCAATAAGAATGACCCTACTTAGGGAAACGCTTGTGCCGATGTATCCTCACAACCGCGTCACTCGTACAAATTGCGCGCTTATCTTTGGCTTCAAAAATATACAAGCGCCTAACACGAGCACATATATCTGCCTCCCCCGCGAAACCTTCTATTCACGTGGATGCTTGATTAGCGCAAGGAGCTGAATTTTGTGCGCTTATATACAGATAGTAAACATAATGCGCTGTTTTGCGCGCTTATCAACAAGAATCGCAACTTTTAAAAAAATCTGCATCGGAAAAGGCGGGTAAGACGACAACTAATAGATGCCATAAACTACATTCTTAGGATACTGTTCACGCCATAAATCAATGCGAGTCCTACTTTATTGGAAAACTATTACAGAGTGAACGTCGGGCAGTGAGCGCGCAATTAGGGCAATGCGTCAAAGTCGCCATCTCTCATCAGAATACATTCATTCTCGCAATTTACATATGACAACGGTGCTCGTACTTTGTCCAAGCGATTGCGACTGAATGATAAATAAATTAGGTTTTTAGCCGATCGAATCGCAGAAACCTTTCCAGTGAATGAAATTTAAAAAGTAATATCAAATATATGTCATGGAAATTCTCACAAAAGCCTACACGAACGCCTATTCACGAATATATCGTCTCTTTGTTTTCAATGTTTTTCACTGTGTTCTTCAACTTCTCTTTGCTTAGATCATATGCTAATTCAAAAAGGACATTTAAAAAATCAAAAAGAACGTCGTCCTAGTAAAATCAATATGGAAATTATCTCCTATGAACAGGAAAGTGCCCGGATTGGTTTCGAAAGTAAAATAAGAAATGGTAGTATTGAGAGGAATAAAATGAAATATAGTAGAAGCCAACTAAGTGCATTTGGACTAAGAGCATCTATTTCTAAGCCCCCATCTGCAATAGTGCGCATGTGCAACTAATCTGAATGAGTGCTTGAATCAAATAAACGCAGCGTTCGACCGCAACCTAAGAAGATAATGCATCTTAAGGGTAAACCGTTTAAACCGGTAAATGGTGCACCAACAGATTTTGACCGCTACAAACAAATACCCTTATACGCCATTTCTGCTCTATACAAAACAGGCCGAAAATTCGGGGTCGGCCAAACCAAAGTGCTACATGCGAATTATTGTTATCAGCCAAAAAGCTGTAAACAATTTCTGTTATACTTGGCTTGTGTCAATGTCAACAAGATGGAGGTGGAAAATTCGAGGCCGCTCTAACCTGACCGCTATAAGCGAATAACCCTTATAAGGGACACCGCTATAAGCGAACAGCCCTTATAAAGGACACCGCTAAAACTGATTTTAACTGTATCAGTATTTTACTGCAACCGCCAGAAACATTTCTATTATATTTCATGTCATTCGAATTCGCCTCAACCATTTCCCGTGGCGGTAAACAAAAGGTCAGCGACTAACCGCAAATCTTGAGGGGCGCTTCAAGCTCGAGCAGGATTGGCTGGGAGAGGAAAATCTCTCGCGATTTGTGGCACAACGCCTTGATCTCATTCTCTGTCATCTGCACCGACTTGCCCGGTCGACATCCTCGGACTGAAATATCAACGAGTTATATTGAAGCTGTATTAGATATTCCATTGCTTTATAACATATAGTCAAAGTCAGTAACAGAAAATCTTAGACAGAATTAGGTGAACTGCTTAGAAAGTCAATGGCGCCTCTTTCCATCAATTTATGCACGTAAAAACAGGAAGCGACTAGCATTCTTGGTGAAGAACAGTTCAAACACCGAAAAACGAACAGAACGTTGCTCACTATGGTACCCCGAGATATTTCTCGTTAATGATCGAAAACTTTTGACTTCAAGCAATGTCATTTAAAATATATATTGACACAAAGCCGGCCAGTTTCTACAAGCAGAGCATCGAACAGTTGTCACAAAGAAGAGATTATATGATCGAAAGAGAGGGTGATTATGTTACTGATAACTCTTGAAGGCTCCCACGGTTCTGTAGAACAATTTTTTCCTATATTAAAAAAGTGACATTATTTATGTGACAACCCAGCAGAACGTGGTGTCGACAACTTTGGCAAGAAAAGTAAATAATCGAGAACGGTTTCTTTCCTAAAGGCATCCTTTTGTCTTCAGCATTTAATTCGCTGACAGAAGAAAATTTCAGCATTATTTAATCGTGTACAATGAGAGTTTTCATTGAACAAGTAGTGAATAATTCTCTTTGTATTAATGTAAATCTTCAATATAAATATTCAACATAGACTTACAACGCTAAACTCAAAGCTATTTAAAAAATCCCTTAATAAGTCGTGGAGAGAGCTCTCAAAAATGCATAAAAATGAAATTAAGGTGAGATATGACGAATTTATTAGATTTAAAACAAATGCTCAATTCAAGTAAATAATATCCCTTTTATGCATTAAAAGCGATAAAAAAGTACCTTCGAGTAGTCGGGTGATCAAATTGTCGACGTTCAATTCTCCGTCGCCCGACATCGTTTGGCTATTTCGTAAGATTCGTAACTAATGATTNAAAAAAGTACCTTCGAGTAGTCGGGTGATCAAATTGTCGACGTTCAATTCTCCGTCGCCCGACATCGTTTGGCTATTTCGTAAGATTCGTAACTAATTATTCTTCTTAGCGCTAGGACAGTACACAGTCGCTTGCAATCTAGTCTTTGTACCCTATTAAGAAGAAAAGTTATTCACGTTCAACAGTAAAGCGAGATGAATCAGCTCGCACACCATCTATCTCCAATCCTATCGTCATCTGTCCCAATTATATAACAAATCCCTATTGTAACTCTATGTGAGACTCGGGGTCGTTTACTTGGTAATTGAATTGCAAAACAGGATGCGTCGGATTTCCCATCTTGTCACGGTCCAATCACGCAAACTGCGAATACACGAGTCTTAAGACATTTGTTGCTATTATTACTTCAACGCGACAATTTTAACTGAATGTTGTACGTCACTGGTGTAGGCCTATATAAAGGAATAACCCAATTAAGGACAGATTTAGACCGCTGATGCAAGCTTGGGGTTCCTATCCTAATGGTCTACTCGGTGAACTAGAGGCTAGGAGCTCGCGCAATTCGACACTCCCTAAACGTCAGCCAGTCTTGCATTGTGCTCTCGTCAATAATTCAAATCGATCGCGGTTGTGGCCGTCGACGTAGAGAACACAAAACAAATAACAGCGGGCGGATTTTGAGAAGGGAACATTGTAATGCGTTCGCAAACGAGACCGAAAACATTGAGCGCGGAGGGTAGACGAGGGAATTGGGTGGAGAGAGACCGAGGAGGTCGATGACTTACTCGCCAGCGGCGACGGCGGCAGCGCAGGCGCACGCAAACACGCCGCCCGCCAAACGTTATTAACTGCCTATCCATTTCAGCAACAGTCGTGAATCGCAAAGTCGCTTTGGGACCAAAAAAACTATAATCCTACCGTCATGTGTTACGGCTGCGGAAACACGCGCATACTTATGGTTTTAAGATCTTGGCATGCTCAACGCAAAGAAGAGAGAATGGAGCGAAGAGCNAATCCCGCCGTCATGTGTTACGGCTGCGGAAACACGCGCATACTTATGGTTTTAAGATCTTGGCATGCTCAACGCAAAGAAGAGAGAATGGAGCGAAGAACGTGATATATTTTTATACCTGGCTTGTGAATGTATATGATAAAGTTTATTTCATTATACCACTAACTCAACAATTGACGTAAACTTGCTGAAAATGACTTAAATGCAGATATACGAATATTATCTAAGGTCAGCTACTATCAATGGCCGATATCGCACCAACGTAAGCTATGCAGACGCCAATGCGGGAATGTGACTTGCAGATTAATGGTGATTCGAATGAAGTGCTTCGGTCGCCTTGATTACAGCGCCTGATTCATACTTATCTTCCGACAGGATATTCACTAAAATGATAATTCTAGATGCAGATGGTCCATGACAGCTTGAATAGCAAGGATGGAGAGTAATAAAATAGATTGATGGTGGTATGTTCAACTAGATTTGTCGCGGCGAGCGCTTCATGACAGTAAGTGATATTAATTCTAGAACATTTCACACCGCCATTCGCCCTCTAAAATGTTCCATAATGGCTCCCATATTAGTGCACTCTAAAGGTAATAGAAGATTCAGTCGATCTATTCTAATTTTCCGCTGTTACTAACACATATTCTGATAGTAAAATCCAACAGCTTAAAAACATATGTGCAGACATTTGTAAACGTAAACTCCGTAACAAAATTAATGAAAGATCATCCAGAACAAAACTATTCGAAAGAGGGTGATCTTCATTAAAATAGTGTCTGAATCGTGGAAAAACTTGTATTGTTAGCGCATTCAACAAAACAACAGAAAGAGGGAGAACCTTCTCCTATGATACCAAGAAAATTTCTCTGAGTATCTCATAACTGTTTGAATCTGCGTCGATCGATTCATTTACCTAAAGCCGTAGCGACTTGCTCTCCAGTCAATAGTACATTTTGATCGTAGAGTCCATGGAATTTGGTTCTAATGCTCTCGTCGTGGCTGTGGTCACGGACTTCTCTCAGAGCCTCGGTGTCCACGCACACAGGATCAAAATGAAGAACCTGAATCATCGAAGAGGTACATCTCTGTGAATCGGTCTTCAACCAATTTTGACTGATAAAAGTTAATTTTAATTTATCAGTCGATTATTACGATGTGCTAAGTCTTTTTTTAAGATTGCACTCATGTAGGTAATTTGATCTGTTTCACAAAATTACCTCAACACTCTCCTCGAGAAAATTTTGTTTCAAATAAAGAATCGAGTTTTGAGAACATTGAATGTTGAGCTCAGCAATTTATGAAGCAGAAAACCGAGGAGCTGAACTATGATAATGCACACTGAGTGTAGAGATAGTTTTCAAGACAGAGGCCTCAAATCGCAAAAGCACAGAAATTTTCTGTCGGTCAAAAGTTGAACTGCAACTTCTCACTCGATTTTGATGAGAAATGAATATTTGCGAATGGACTCTTTTAGAGTTGTACACGTTTCTTCAAACACTTTACTGAATTATCCTGTACACATTTAAAAGTAGTGCACCTTTACGCCGGACTCTTCTTTGGCTAGAATATTGAGAGCAATTTGTTTGGCTGACTTGGCGATGGATGTATAGCCGAAGCTGGGGTTGGCATTGCTGGCGCTGGGCGCTGTCATATTAACAATCCTTTTCTTTTGAATGCCCTTGAACACATCGAAGAAGGCAGTATTCACCGCCAACAGAGAGAGCAAGTTGATGTTCAACGATTCCTGAATTATAATTGTCATCGTCTCAGTGCATCTCTAGTGACATCTACGTAAGTGACTCTGCTTTTGAGAATCTCTGTTATTCAAATTCGATTATACAGGCAGCAGTGTTGTAGAATGTTAGATAATTGAGAAACTTAGTGTTTAAGAATAGCTGATTGAATTTTTATTTCATTTACGATTCTATCCTCTTGCATAAGCTCAGTCTTTTACTTGTTACCTTTTTGCAATACTCGAATGCAATTTCATTAAGCGGTTGCAAATGTGATATTGCAATCGCTATTTTCACTTGAATGAGGACATTTTCCGTATTTTTTGACAATGAAAATGTCGTCTTTAAGTTGGGAAATGTCCCCTTTGAATCGGAAAGTGTCCACGTTAAATTGAAAATGGTATAAAATTGCAATCGCGCACTAACCTGAACTATATCAAGATGATTGCCAAACTGGGAGACTTTGTGGCTCATATTGCCGAGAACGGCGGCATTGTGCACGAGTATGGCCTGTTCGTACTTGGACGACTTGAGCTTGATGGGCGTGCCCGCGTAGTTGATGCTCGTGTCGGTGACTTGGGCGAGGTCGGCGCGGAACACCTCCACATTCGGTTTGCTCAGGTCCCATTCCACCATCGCAATTGTCAGATCGGGGTTCTTTTCCTCTAAATGTTCCTGCAAACGACGGCGTTAAAAGCGGTCACAGACGGTAATGCGCTGGTGGCTTTTAAAGCGAGGACATTATATACTCTAGCAGATAAATAAAAAATTTAATTTTTGATGGGAAAGTGCACTGCGACCGACAACGGCATCGCGTCCACGACGAACGCCCCCCCAAATTTGATCGGCATCGAAGAAAAGAATGCAACTGCTAATATATCTATTCATGGGAAGATCTGACCAATCAGAACGTAGCCTGGACCATCCCCTCACTTCCTGCAGCATAGCAAAAGTATTTAAACAATTTTTCAACACTCTAATTTAAGCTCAGAAACTGGATAAAAAA
>NIUQ01004724.1:0-12877 GCA_002796945.1 Plectus sambesii
GGAGACGATGAGGCCGTTACGTCGGCATTAGCCGGATTCGGCGGCTTTTTGCGAGATGCACTCGGACGTGGCTTCCTGAAAAGAGAATCAAAGTTAGTCAAAATTCTCGATCAGTAAACGAGAGCCGAACGGAACACCACAACATGCTTCTTATCGAAAGCTAAGCTGAGCAAGTTTGCTGCGGTGTTCACACTATTAACCTTTATCGCTAGAGAACCAAACCTTTATTTTCTCGTTAGTGATCGAAAAACTGTGGCAATATTGTTTCGGCTTGGCCTTGTGGGAAACTTATGTAAGAGTGCGGTCTTATTCAGGTTTCATGGTAAAGACAACAATTATATAGGTGGCGAGAGAGAGCAAGATCTGCTAAAATGATGAGATGTACTACCAAAAGTTGTTAAAAAGAAACATCTTATAAACATAATAATCCACAATGACGACAGAATAATTTCAGCGCTATTCCCCTTCTTCATATCGTTTTTATGCGTTAATCAGCGAATACATCAAAGTTAGTCATAAAAAAGGATGTACCGTTTCGGTTTCTTAGGTTCTTCGATCTTAGAAGTACAAATATCAGAATCGTCAGAAGAGTCGCTGAGTTTCTCGTGTGGAAGCAGTCGATCCAATAGAAAACTGAAATGAATCATAAAATAAAGCTTGAACATTCAAGGATACGGAGGTGAAGAATCAGCACATGGCACTGCGCACGCATTATTCATATTATAATTCCCACTTAATCTGATACCTTCCACTCTAACCTGAGCATTTTAAAATCAAATTGAAGACATTATTGAATTTCTCTTAAAGAAGAGTCCAGTGTGATTTTGATTATGTTCAATTTACAGTGGAAACGGTATAAAGAAACCGTCAGATTCCATTTAGGCAAACATACTAATTTCGCTGTTTCTGCATAAGCGCTCGCTATCATATCAAATAAAATAAGAGGATAAATATAATAAAAACCATTGAAATGATACTGAATACTCCGAGCAAACTATGCAAAGAAACGACGAGCGGTCGCGAGTAAAGAGATAAATGATAACTATTTGATTGATGCTTACTTTTTGTCTCTTGAAAGTTTGAGCAATTTTCGTTGCAGATTCCTCAGCTCCTCCTGGTAGCACTCATTTTCCTGAAATTAAACTGTGATACTCGCTGCCACAGAGAAAGCAAAAACATGAGAGTAACTGAAGGGCAGTCAATCAACGCTACTCTTCGAAATTTTAAGTTCATAAGACCATAAACTATTTTAAGATTCTATTTCTACCTTTCGACCGTCCCCAGCCAATGCTCTAATCAATTTTTGGGTCGGCGTGGAAAGTGAGCTATCAAACAGATTTCAAATTAAGAAAAGAGTGGAGCAGCAAACAAAACAACTATGGAGCCGATAATGCACAACAGAGAGATAGATATGAAGCGTAGAATGAAACTTCTTTCTCATATGAGTGAACAAAACTCACGTAGACCAGGAATTTGAAGCGTCGCTTCAGCAACCTATAGTGCTGCTTTGGAGTCTGTGGTTCCGTCGATGAAGAAGCTTCGGCCGAACCATCCATAACCGCCCGCTGTACTACCAAATTCTGCGAGCGCTAAAATGCTCAGCGGTCGAACCGTTCACTCAGTAGAGTAGCGTCCTGTCTTTCTTCTCACTTAAACCCCCAACAATACGATTCCTTCACTTTCCTTCAAATCGAAATTCGAAACAAACCAGCTTACATCTCTTCAATTCGATGCGTTCACGGCGGTCGCTAATAAAAGATACCGTAACTGCAATACGCTTAGCGCGTACTTTGCCTATTCTATGCATGCGCTGTGAGACTCCAAATTGTTCGATCTGTCTGAAATTTGGAAAAAATCCATTCGGTGTTTTCAGTTTTTAATGTTTGTTTTGTACGCTTGGTGTTAATTTATTACGCAAGGGTGATTTTTAGTGACAAGAGCATGAACTACCGAAAGTACTGCGCGTTTTGTGTTCGCAAGTTTTAGAGCATCGCATTTAATTGCGATGATCTGAAGTCAATATGGATTAGGAGTGGAGTGTTCAAATATATTACTTTGCACAAATGTGATCTTTTATGCGGGCAAGCACACTGTTCATCTGTGAACACGAATACATGCGAATAGAGTGTTCCGTCGAGTTTCGAAGTCGCTCTGTTGATTTGTCATTTTGTATCTCAAGATACGCTCGTTTTAACGCCCGAAACTATTTCACTTGAATCATAGTATTCGCAATAAAAAATGTTGATAGCAGCAAAACATTATATGGTCTCTGCGAATATGTTAATCAAGAATATAAACTGTTCTCTAACGAACAATTATCCCGACAGAGATGACGACGGGCTCCCAAAGCAATCAAATGTGGCATATAAATCCATTGTTTTGTAATCGAAACAGTATTTTTTATTGAATTCTTTGATCACAGCAGACTAATGCAGTTTAAAAGCATACAAATGTGCTTTCTTGAAGCACGTATTTTATCAATTGCGCAAATGTGATTAAACATTCTCAAGAACTATAACAAATGCTACGCTACTCTCAGTGCTGAGTCAGCGCTGTGAATACCTTGTATCTAAGCTCAAGATCCGCGTCCCGAGAAACAGCTGAGAATTTTGAGATGGAAATGAAATGCTGTTCGCTCAAAAATGAAAATAAGATGCAGAACTACGTCTCAAAATGTTCGACGAAGAGCTTTTTTGTTCGATAGTATTCCACGGCGTATGAAACAAAAATTGATGCGGTATGTCTGGCGCGGAGAAGCGGATGAATTCTGCACGTTCACTATAATTCGTCGGCTTTTTATAACCATAAAAGCTTCCGCTCATCCCATACAACATTGGAATATTCGTCATAGTTCAAAAACGNGTTCACTATAATTCGTCGGCTTTTTATAACCATAAAAGCTTCCGCTCATCCCATACAACATTGGAATATTCGTCATAGTTCAAAAACGAAAATAGCCTCCCTCGTACGCTGACATTAAGTACGTTTTCTTTTTCCAACACTGTCTAGAAGAGTGCTTCGGAAACGAATTGATATAGGAACGATCAATTTATATCATCTCTCCATTTTCGATATACGCCCGTGCAATGATGAAACTAATGTATCCTTGGATATTCGTGGATCTCATTACCCTTCGACAAGTTCAAATAACAGTGTCCATTCTCGAATAAGATCATATCACAACTTTGGTAACATTCAGAAAAAATAACCAAGCGCTCGTTATTTCAAGACCATCCTTTTAACCACGCATGCCGTAGAAATTGACGCCGCTCCCGCTGCGCTTGTTCCACAACCTAATCGGGTNCGCTCCCGCTGCGCTTGTTCCACAACCTAATCGGGTAGCGAGTGGGCATTCGGCGCACCACCTGAATTGGAGAGAAAGATTCGGCGTCGAAGGCGGCGAATTGCGGTGCCTGAGCGTATTCGACGGTGTAGGGCGCGACGGGGATGCTGTCCTCGTCGACGTTGGCGGGTAAGTCGTCGCCTAACGTGGCGTCATACTGCGCTGAGTCATCTTCGTCGTTATTACGCTGCTGCTCAACTTCAATTCTGTTCAGAAGATCTTCGAGTACCAGCAGTCGTCTCATCTGAAATTAGCGAGAATAATTTTCCACCTTCGCTTAAGGATTCAGTCACGTACGACACTACTTAGCTTCTATTGAGCTTTGAACTATGAGCTTTTAGAGTGGCGGCTTCAGACGAGTTTTTACATATGCACAGGCACAGGTTGAGACGAGAGGCGTGGGCATGATCAGCTAACATGCCAACATCAGATTACGATACTTATACGCTATGCATACTAAATTGAAGAGATTTATTTCCCCTCCGCTTATTGGGCAATACTCCCGTCGCCCCGCAGCCGCGGACAGCTAAATTTACTTGAACATTGAGGATGCAAATTTATTAACAAAAATATTTGACGAAGGCAACGTGCTCACATGTTATTTTACCTTATGAGTCGTGAGTGCGACAAAGCCTGTCTTACATTCCCCTGATTTCTACCAATCGTAGCGTTTTTGAGTCATAAGATCATCACTCAAAATAGTCTTATTGTTAACGAAACTGCCAAAACTGTCAAAAAAGCCATATAATTACTAAGCTTATTATCCTGTAGGGTTCATTCGGCTTATATACTGGCTTTCAGACTACAGAGCATGTCTATTTATTGCTTTTAATATTATTGTCATGCGGTTTCGATAATCAAATAGGGTTTCTGTTTCATTGCATCGAAGGTGCAACGCCTCCAGTTGAAATAACTCTCACCTGCTTGAGAGGATGGACAAATATAACACTGCCTTTTCAGACAAGAACGAGGCAGCTAAAAGAAGCATTTGACATTTGGGCTTCTTTCGTCAATCTACTATGGATAAAAATGCGCTCCCAGATAATCATTCATATTGCTTCTGAAGGAAGTGCCGGCCCACGCAATGACGACCAATATGCCGTCATCGACGCAAGAGCGGGAAATTGAGAACTGCATTAGAATTTAATTACGAATTGCGAATTATACTTGTAATTATACATGTAATTGCAGTGATTGGGGCTAGCTTGAATAAGTACGTGAGAGAGCGGTTTTTTGCGAGCAATGTATGCCATTATAATTGCACCGCTTTCACTCAATGGGCAATTTGCTGAACGAGGAAATCCGAGTTCGACTCAGAACACAAACGAAACGAATAGTTAGTGCAGAAACGCGATTTTCAAATAAATAATTACTTTTTGTGCATGGAAATACGTTTAAAGCAAGTCAAGGACATTTACAGTTAGCGCTGACCACTATGGTGGGCTTTCGATAGGCGGCGAGCCAGATGAGGCGCGCGTTATATGAATCTAGTGCTGTCGCATCGAGCGGCTCAGTTTGGCTCATCGCCTATTGAATGACCATCGATCCATCAATTAGCCTTTAATTTCCGCTCTCACTATAGGAAATGAAGATATTCTTAGCATTTGCTGTCGCAAAAAAATGACGGGTTGAACTACATCAGGCATGCTCTCATTTATTAATTTACTGCTGTTCTTTGTTGGGTATATATTGTTTCTCGCTGATATAATGATTTTTGAAACGATTTAACACATAGAAAATACCCTAATCGAACTGCACAAGAATGAGAGAACTATGGATAATGTTCTAATGTTCTGTAAGCCTAACTGTGGTTAAAACCAGCTGTCAGAAAGTAACACAAGCTTAGTTTTTAAAATTAGTCATCACAAATAACTCACCGATCCAGGTCGGTAGGCGACCGCGACGGCGATCAACGAAAGGAGTAGCAAGGAGCCAAAGGTCGATTGCATATTGCAGTAAATTTATTGGATCGAATGCGCAATCACCGACAGAAAGAGACAGAGGAGGCAGGGAGTCTATCGCCCCTCGGCAAGGTCTGAAAACAGACAGAGGGAATGAATCGAGCGCCGGGCAGTCGTCGCCTGTCAATGACAGGTAGAGGCGCAGTGGGACTCTGGATGTGAAGGGCGGAAAGACCGTCAATATATATAACGCTCGATGAAATATCGACCTCAGTGGGGCGGTGCTGCTTTCTGTACCTAATGTTTTTAATTAAGCTCCATCGGACCGGACCCGTTGCCACGGGTGGTCGCGACACCCCACTCCGCGCGAAAGCCATTCATTCGCGAGTTGAAGTCTGTCAATCGCATTAAAAAGTGACGTCACATTGCGACAGGAGAGGGCGGTGCTAACGCAACGATCCCACGCGTTTCGCCTATCGACTGCGCGACGTACGGTCGTCTGCTGGATCGAATGAGTCGGCGGCGATTTGGCTTTCCGGACCCGCTCCGCCCACCTCTCGCACGCGCGTCAATCTGTTGGCTGTTGTTTCTGTTTTCCTAGTCTACAACTGACGCATTTGTGTAAGCTATTATCATCGTTGACACACTTCCAGGTAATTTGTGATCAAGAAAGTGCAACAAACTGAGGTGTAATTGCCGCACACGCACACACACACACTCACACATACACACATACATAATTATTCTGTTTCACTACGATGTGCTGCCAAAAAATATGCCCTACAGTTGAACGCAGTGAGAGCGTGCGAAGAAAATGGAGGCAATGTGTCTAAACCACACACAACTGACTTGAGGTTGACAAAATTCTTTTTCCGTTCGAATGATATCTTCTATTCTGTGGGGGGAACGAGCGTGGATACGGTAGATGTGGCAGAACAGTGGGCACTCATAGGTGAGTACTTGGAACACCATTTATTCACCGTTGCATGATGGACCGTTAGCGTCACGAGCCGTATCACGAAAAGTGATCTACGAGCCGATAGATAGAGGGGTAAATGCTATGACGTTTTTCCCTGACGGAGTCAGGCGGCACATCAAAAGCTGATGAGTGATTGCAGTGTGACGCAATAACGGGGATGGCATGCATAGAAAATACTTGCTTCGCTTGCCGTCACAAGTTGCCTGCTCATACAGAGACACTTGCAATAGTCTGATGAGAGTTAGCTGCGCTCACTAGAGCCGCATCGCTCACAATATCCCGAATCGTACCAACGTGTCTGCTATATATCTCAAGTAGCAAATAAGGAGCTTTTGTGAAAGAGAAGAGAAACTCACAGCAATTTCACAACAAGCCCGTTTAATAAAATGATGTAAATTTCATTCCACATTTACATTAGTTCCATGAAGTTATCCCTAGATTACTGTGACCAAACGCACAACTGTAGCAGTTAATGATTGGCATCTGACTTGTCACGATTCACGCAGTCAGTAGTCACTTTTAGCGCCTCCATAACATTAACTGTTTCGCGCTATTGCGTCACCATGCCCTTTAACAACACCTGCCGGCATTCCAGAAATTGCAACAGAATTATCGTCACGGCATCGCTCAAGCTTTCACTCTTGCAATGAAACAGGTTTTATGAGAGGCACAATTCAGCAGAAGTTAACCTGCTAATTAGGCGTCAAAATGACAAAATCCACTTCGAGAACGCAGTATTGTTCAACTAAATATAATCGCCGCTCTACTGGCTGTGCTTTAACTTGCTTCAGAAAAAGTTTCTAGTAACTAGAGAGAATATCGAAGAAAAGTGTAGTCCCAACTTTTAAAAACGCTACACAAAAAGTAGCTAGTGATTCAGCCTTGTTAAACTCGCTCTTGTGCGACCTGTAGGAAGGTGTAGGACATACTTCAGAAGCTACTGAATGTTTGCAAAGCTATGTGAAAAATTATTCTTATTCTAGGACAGGCTTGACAAATACTTCTTAAATTTTTGAAGATGTTGAACGCCAACTGGAAATGAACCATATGTAAATGTGTTGATTCGATGAGCCATGGTAAAGAATGTTTAATGAAAAATACATTTCCTATATACCAATGATCAAAACGTACAAGAATGCGCGCATAGTTGTCGCTCAAAAAGCGTCACATAGTGCAGTACCTGAACGGCCAACAAAATAACAAACTTTTCACTACGAGGTCGCAAGTATGTACCATCACCAAACTCACATTATATCAAGGCTCAACGATTACTGTATCTCAACAGCCGATGCCGTTTCTAAATTAGAATGTACAAAATGAGACCATATATCTCGAGGTTCAATCGGCAGATTGCAAACAATTTTATGAATAGGACTGCAATAAAAACCTTCATTTTTATGGTCTCATCTTGAATTTGCTTGATATGGGGTTTTCAAGTTCGATTTCCTATCAAATCCATAACATAATGGCGAAACAGACGGCAACAACGGTTCGGTTCACAATCGGTACGTCGAGGCAACTTTTGCGGAGCGTTGAGAACGCGGACCATGCAGTCATGTAAAAGTAACGCAAGTACACATGGATAGAATACATTTACATGAATACACAGTCAACAAAAGACGCTACTTTGGAAAAAGATTCAAACGACTCGCGCATTCTACAGCAAAGCATTACATTTGACGGTAAAGTCTTAAAGATAAAGTACTCTAATAAATTGGACAAGCACAGTCAGCTAACAAAGTCGACACGAAATCTAGAGAACAGAGCAAAAACGCTACCAAGTAAAGACACACGAAGCATATAGAGATATATATTATCTAACGGCGTAAATCTATTCGTGTGAGTAAAAATATGAACCGCTGTACAGCGCTCATTTTCAAAAATTAGCGCGCAGCTAGGCAACTTATAGACCAAAATAAAACAAACCACTCTACAACCGCTCGAATAAGTCACGCTTCAATAGTAATGCAAATGCATCAAGAGAGTAAACGCAAAAATATAAGAGTGCAACGTCGGTCAGCAACGCTGGTCGAGGAAGGTGGAGAAAAGAGAGTGAAGAAAAGATTTCAGATGCAGCCGAACAGCTAAAGATTCGGTTTCCAGTCGGTGAAACAGAGCGCACTGAATTTCTCAATCTGCGCCTTGTGTTTCTTGGCTTCGCATATGATTTTGAGGTTGGGGATATCGGCGTGAATGTCGGCAATATGAGCTTCGACGGTAGATTCGTCGTGCTGAGAGTTGAAGGGGCATTTGGGGCACTTGTATATGGGTTTTTTGAGGTGGCGTTCGAAGATATGCGAGAGGCGGCGCTTGCGAGAGATGGTGGCGCCGCACTGGCGACACTTGGCGCGTCGACCCTCGTCGCTGATGGTGATGTTCGAAAGCCGCTTCGGTCGCCCAGGGAAGCACCGGTCGTGCAGCTCCGAGAAACGCTGTCGGTGCTCCACCACGTTTGCGATCGGCTCCAGACCCTGCAATATCCATCATCAATATCCATTGCAATTTTTATCCATTAATTTTTAGTACAATAGTCTCCATTACAATAAATTTATGACGCCCCTCGCGAATGAATTGGAGACTGCTGTTAGCTGCGCACGGCGTATTTATTGTGAATTATATCAGCTTTTATTGCACTTAACTTACTGCCAGTCTTGCCTATGTGGCTGATTACGACCTACCACATACTCCCCTGAGCTAGGGGGTGAAGGCAGTTCCCCTCGAAATTATACCGTCTTGTACCGTCACTTTTTCATTTAATTCTATCAACTGCCGAACTGAATGCAAAAGTGACGAATTTAGATGCTAGATCGTGTAATTTTATTACCAGCGTATCGCACTTCCTTACTGATGTGAACATATCGCTAAAGCGTAGTGTAATTTACGAAAGCGTTCCGGATTTTATAATCCTTAGAATTTTGTAATGCAAGTATGAAGAAAAGAATGAGAGATTCTTGGTAATCGTATGATAAACCCCGTCCACATTTCTCTGATATTATAGGTGTATTCAACGCTTTGTAAGGCGTTGATGCTAATGGTCGTTCTCAAAGCATTTAAAATTGCATAACCGATCGCATTTCGCAGAGCGGCGATATAATTTAGTCCGCAGTTGCTTCGTTTACACCTTGCCGAATTTAGAATGATCAAAGAACGGCCGCGAGCGTCAGCGCTTCATAAATTATCAAGCAGAGCAGTCTGCGACAATTATTTTCAGTCTTAAAGACAGGTGTGGTGATATGAAAAGTACTTTACGAGGACGACAATATATTAGAATCAATATTTAAAGTTTGTAACGTCTAAAGAATATTTTAACATGCTCCTTTACTACCACTAAATCGCTGTCTCCCACAAAAATGCACAAACGTCAGTTCCAACCAAAAAGATTAGCGCGTGTATGAGGGAAATGGAAGTAACACCTAAAGGCTTGGGACTTGACCGAACAATGAAAAAGCGGATAATCGGTACCTTAATCTCCTTTTTCTTGTGATTATTCTTCATGTGACGACGAACGAGGCGGGACTCTGCGGCACCGTACTCGCAGAGTGGACACTGATGTAGCGACATATGCAGGTGCACTTCGGCTATGTGTCGAGACGTCTGACGTACTTCGATGTCGCATATACGACAGCTGAAACATGCTCATTTTGCCGCAAGTTCAAAAATTATCTGTCAAGATCGATCTATGCCGTTCCATTCACAGTTCAAAGTCTGCTCCGGGATATTTGCTTGCTGATTAGCTAGTGGATTACGCACTCGTAATTGCATTGAGAATCATGCATTTCAGGAAACAAGAAATCAAGAATCGTAATTGCAAATTCGAATTAATATGGAGGGATGAAGATAAACTGTCCGTTGTATTTCATGTTTTTCGATCAGTACGATGAGCCACACACCGTAACCGAACATTGGCATATCAAAACGATTCATTGACTAAAGTACCCCATAAAGCGAGTGAAAATGCGTAAAATATACTTCCTTAAACTGGACACTCCCAACATACTTGACTGAGTCTGCTTTAAAAAAAGATGTTCAATTTGATTAGGAAATTTAGGTACGTAATGAAAATAGTATGTAAAGTAGCAGTGGTTGTGAGAGAAAGTCTCGCACGGCCTTGGACAAACTGAACTCAGACTGACCGATTGAAGTCCTCAAGCGCGGCGGCCGGAAGTCGTCGATTTATCCAGCCAGGGAAACATCGGTCGTTCCACTCGGCGATTTCCTTTGCAAACTGCAGCAGGTTCGCCTTCGGAGAGAGATCGGCTTGGTCACGATGAACGTACCTGTAATGCAGAGTAAAATCTTTTTGAACCAACATTATATTAAATTATTAAGTGCACGCACTTGATATGTGCTTTAACGTCTGACGAGCAGGCGTGGTGGGCGAAATCGCAAAGAGGACATTCGTAGAGGCGCGGCTCTTTCAGATGGTGGCGGTAGACGTGAATCTGAAGAACAGAGTAAAGTAATTGGTTAGGTACAGAAAGTGCTGGATTATAAGTTATTTCGCGCCTTAATCGATCCATTCTGGTTCTTCGTTCTGGTTCTCTTTGCTCAGAGTAGCTAACTCAGATATACACAAAGAATAGCAGTCGAGACACATCTCGCGAGGTAAAATAATCCCCTACAAGATCGCGCGCGGTTTGCTGCCATTACATCAAGAGGGATCGCGATGATTTCGGCGTGGACGCCCTTTGCGGTTGGCGTCGCTGTGAGTAACGAAACGCAGGGGCAGGGGTACTACCTTTTTTGACCCTCATCTAGTTAGACTCCCTGTACCCAAATGCAATATTTCTCTCTTTTAACGAGCCGATTGTAGTTCACTCAACAAGAATTTAGAAACGTTTGCGTATAATTGAAATTCTCTCAGCGATGATAGAAAGTTGCTACCTGTCGGTCTTCAGTTTTCATTTCTTGGCCGCATTCTCTGCATTGTACGCGCGGTTCGTCATACGTTTTCATATCGAACGACAACCGCTTGTCGAGTATCTAAAATGTCACGAAATGAGCAATTCATCTTTGCGATATTATTACGTTTTTAAGTATACATGCCATTTTCCCGAAACTTTCAACAATATAGTAAATATCGTACCCGCATGCGTCTTCCAGGGAAGCACTGGGAGTAGACCTCTTGAATCTGATCGCAGTGTTCCTCAATGTTGGAGATGGGCTCCTGATCGGCGTTGCCGTGCACCTTGAGCATGTGCGATCGGATTTCATAGGCATCGTGGCCGCCGTGGCCTTCGCATATGGGGCACTGGTACAGCGGCATGTTCAGGTGATCTTTCGCCACGTGCCGAAGGAAATTTGCGCTCGGCTTAAACTCCTTCTTGCATAGCTGACAAGTCCACTCCGTCGCATTGTTCGGCGACTCCTTTCCGCCATTCGTCATCTGACTCGTCGACGCCTGAAACGCCATTTTCAGATAAGTCTTTATGGCTTCTTAGAGTTTTTTGCCGCGATCCCTTTCATGCTTGAAAGTAATCGTTCAAAAAGATCGATTTACTGCCTTATTCAGCATTCTTTGGACTTAACGATGAAAAACCGGTCTTTGGTCGCGATCGCTCAAGACGAGGGAATCGAAATGGAATAAATTAATGTCACTTGGCGAATTCCTAATGCTCGAAATGACAATTTATATCCGTAAAATTAAATTTCATTTTCAGAAATCCTTAAAGAGCACATTTTGCTGAAAAATAAACACGACAAATCTGCGATTGTGCATTGAAAGAGGGCGATAAAATCCCACGAAAAAAAGGATAAGAAAAAGTAAAGCACCTGAGGTCCGGGAGAGGGAGAGAGGGGCGGCGGGGATTCGTTGAGAGGCTCGTCCTTGTGAGCCTTCTTGGCAGCGGAGGCGGGGGCCTTTTTGATCTTGATCTGCTCGACGCGCGCCAGGGCCTCGTCATTGTCGAGCCACCAGAACGGTCTTCGGCGGTGCTGCCAGCCGGGGAAGCACTGCTCGTTTAATGCGTCGATCTCGTCGCGGTACTCATTCTCGTGCGAGACCGGCTCAACGCTCGCCTCATCCTTATGCATCCACTTGATGTGCCATTTCACCCGGTGCACGTCGTAGTTGCTCGCGAAACTGCACAGCGGACACTCGAAGATCCGTGTGCGCTGCAGATGGCGATGGTAGACGTGGCGTTGGCGGTCGCTCTGCGCCACCTGCAACGGAAGCCGTTATATTTATTATCGAAACTTTCTTCTCTGACGCCACCTTGCAATAAATGAGTTACTGTCAGTTCAAAAGTCGCTCAAATAAAACAAGTTTAATTAATTGAACAGATATTTCGCGTGTGTGTCTCATAGCAGGCTGATTTCTTTTTCGCACTTCCTCCTGCAAGGTCGCCCATTCCCACGTCAACCGCGCAGAATCTCGCCGATGGCCGTAAAAAGCGGAGAGCTTTCGTTTTAAATGTAACATTGCACAAAAAGAGCCGTCTATCGTGATAAAGTTGCAAATTCGGACAAGTATTGACAGACAGAAGCAAATGCGAGGGGCGCAAGAGTGAAGAGGAGAGCTTGCCTGGGCGCCGCACAGCTGGCAGTGATGACGTTCGCGCGGGCGGGAGCCGGCGTGCGGACGAACCAGCTTCATCGGGCGGTTCGGGAAGCAGCGCGCTTGCAGGTCTCTGATCTCGTCCGCGTACTTCTCCA
>NIUQ01004725.1:0-12832 GCA_002796945.1 Plectus sambesii
GGGCGTGGCGACCGAAGCCGACCATTCGTCGGTGGAATCGGGTTGAACAGGGTTGCTCGTAGCAGGAGCATCGTGAGTGGTTGAATGAGTAGTACTGCTAACGCTTCCCCATTCGGCTGCGTCGGGATCCACCGAAGCAGCGGTCTCGCTGACGCTAACCGCCTTGCCTCCGTCCACTTTGTTGTCGACGGTCGCAGCGGCCGAATTCGACCATTCGTCGGCGGAGTTGGACACGTTGCCGCTGGCGGATGAATCAGGTTGAGCAAGATTGCTCGTAGCAGGAGCATCATGAGTGGTTGAATGGGTGGGGCTGCCGCTGCTTCCCCATTCGGCCGCATCGGGGTCCACCGAAGTAATCTCGTTGACGGTAGCCACCTTGCCTCCTTCCGCCTTGCTATCGATGGGCGCCGAGTCCGAGGTTGACCATTCGTCAGTGGGGTTGGACACGTTGCCGCTGGCGGATGAATCGGGTTGAACAGGGTTGCTCGTAGCAGGGGCGTCATGAGTGGTCGAATGAACAGTGCTGCTAACGCTTCCCCATTCGGCTGCGTCAGGATCCACCGAAGCGGCCTCAGTAGCACTAGCGACCTTGCCTCCGTCCGCCGAATCCGCCTTGCTGTCGACGGGCGCAGCATCTGAGGCTGACCATTCGTTGGTAGGGTTGGACCCGCTGCCGTCGGCGGGCGCTGCGACAGAGGCCGACCATTCTTCAGAAGGATTCAGACCGTTGCTGTTGGCTGGCGCAGCGACCGAACTTGACCATTCGTCGGCGGGATTCAATCCGCTGCTGTTGGCTGGCGCAGCGACCGAAGTCGACCATTCATCGGAAGGATTCAATCCGTTGCCGTTGGTAGTCGCGCCGAAGCCGCTCTGGCCTCCATCAGTACTGGTACCGAAGCCGCTCTGGAATCCGCTGCCGTCGGCGGGTGCGTCGAAGCCACCGCCGAATCCGTTATTTCTGCGACTTCCACCGTAGCCGCCGCTTCGAACGTCGCCGCTACGTCCGCGCTGGGTGCTTTCTGCTCGTCCACGGAATCCGCCGGTGCGATTGTCTCGTCCTCGTTGGCGGTCGATATTCCCGCCTTAAGAGAATTCAGTTATTACAGTGGAATTCGTTTATAGCGATTTAGGTTATAACGGTATTTCATTTATACCGGTCAAAATATGCTGGTCTCCCGGTGATCGGTATAAACGAATTCCACTGCACATGGAAAATTTTTCGTTCAGTAAGGATAAGTCTTTCCCGAAAATTTCCTGGACGTAATGCGTGCTAAAGATAGGCTACATTTAGCGTTCTCCGGTATCCGGTCTCAACGCTCGTTACTGATCAAAAATATCCCCTATATTTAGAAAATGATTCAAATCGCCGCCAAAGTCACCTCCAAAGCCGCCGAAGCCGCTGTCTGTGGAGGAAGCGAAGTTGGCGCCAGAACCGCCACCGCCGCCGAAGCTGTTACCGGCGGTACTGTTGGAGTGGGAGCCGAACCCGCCGCCCGTATTCGACCTGAATCCGCCGTCAGGTCTGGAACCGAAGCCGCCGGAACGAGTGGCGCCGAAACCGCCGTCAGTCTTGGCGCCGAAACCGCCGTCAGGCTTGGCGCCGAAGCCGCCGGAACCGCTAGTGCCGAAGCCGCTTGCCGAATTTCCGCCGGCAGAGTTTCCACCCCATCCACCGCCGCCACTACCGCCGTCATGTCGTTCGCGCACACCGCTCGTACGATCGGTTCGCATGCGAGAGTTGACATTACGATCGCGGTCGTTCCAGTCGCGTTTCGGCGCCGGGGCCGCAGCAGCATCGCCGCCGGATGGAAGAGTCGAGCCGAAGGAGGGAGCATTACTGGCGAGAGCGGGTGCATTGACGCTCGGGGTTTGAACCGCGCCGGTAAGGGGCACTCGACGCTTGATCATGTCGACCACGTTGAGGTACTCGTCGTTCACCGGCATCATCATGGTGGCTTCGAAGCAGTTGCCGGCGTTGCCCTCTGATAAACAAACATCAATGATAAGCGCTGCGATGTACAAGCCTTCATGTCAGCTATATATCATTTCGACTTTAATACGGTCATTTTTTAAACCGAACAGTACACTTACCACTTCAAAGAGGACGTTTTCCGAATCATAGAGGACATTTTCATAGTCAAACTAATATGTAAAGTGTCTTTATTAAAGTGGAAATGGTAAATATAAAACCAGCTCCCTCAATATTACGCTTGCTCTTACTGTAAGGACGCTCCGCTATATAATAAAACATTCTTCTTTTCTGCTCCAGAATAAAGTAGTCTGCTCAACGACCTATTCCTCACAACACACCCGAACATCACAAGCGGCTTCGCAGGCATTCAGCAAAAAATCAAATAGGTGTAGTACCTAGTTTAACGGTGACTTGTTGATCGAGAAGCGTGTCCATGTATTGTTTCACCGAAGCGTCCGTACTATCGCCCACTAAGCCCGTCAGTTTGATTGCGATTGCCTGCGGCGGTCGGTCGAGGAACGCTTCCGACATCGGACGGATATCTCTCTTGTCGATCGTCTCCATATTGCCGTAATCCACGAAGAATACCTGGAAAGTTTTGGTGTTCGTTAACGCTAATATTATGTGTACTGCAACATTATATCGTATGATAAGTCCTAAGAAAGAGGTGATGAAACAACTGTAAAAAAGAAAAATGCAAAGTCAAAACCACTAACGCTGTGAAGTCTTGAGGGCAATGGCGATATTACCGTAATTGTACAACTCGGCGCCGTACTTTTCAGCATGTGGTCGTAGTGGCGAGAGAATATTAAAAGGAATTACTGATTACTGCTAGAGTGCACCGCCAACAATTCTTTGAATTGTGCCCCACTCGAAGAGCAAAACAATCACCATTGCCCCAAAAACTTTCCCCTAGATAAAAGCAAGACGAAAGGACAGTTGCCAAATCATCACAATCACTACCCGCCAAAAAATATTCAGAAGGCAGTATAAACGGCTGACGAAAGATCAAAGAATACTTGCCGTGACTCGCGAGGGATCGGGTCGTTCGACGATGCTGGCTCGATACCATTGCCCATCGGAGATGTATTTGGCGATACACAATTGGCCTGAAAAGAACCCGATATATAAATAAAATCATTACGACTTGGGTTCACAATTTTCGATCAGTGACAAGAAAATTCTTCAGGCCCCCTAGTTCGCAAAGATGACCTCGCTTTTCAATGTTTAAACACCGTTTTTCACCAAGAATGATAGTCGCTTCTTAATTTTATATGCGTAAATTGATATAAAGGAGCGCTATCGACATTCAAAGCAGTCTGCTTTATTCAATCAGATTTCTTGTTACTGATCGGCAGTATAGACTATAAGTCCACCTACCGCGGAATGGATTGACCAGCACGGGCGTCGTTGTGCCGCTCGCGTACTCCTCCTTCAACTTTGATGAAATCTGCTCAATCGTCGATTCTTCATTTTTCAGTTGAACGAAAACTCGTTCGGGACCTAAAATGGGCGGTATAAAGTACATTACGCGTTCACGTTAGAAGTGACAAATGCAACGCTTTCTCTCTGCTGAATTCCTAACGCGAATTACATCTTTTAAGTACACGTTATGGAATCTTTACCTGCAGAAATACACTATTTAGCTAAAACTGAAATATTCACTCTTTTCTCATCAAGTCACCCGCACTACTCCATAACTATTGGTCATAATAGCGAAGGTCAATAAGCACAACTCACTTTCGACGAAGGCGATGATGACGTCCAGGAAATCATTAACAGCGGCAGGAATAGGGAGTGGCGGCAGGTTGCGAACGACCACCTTGCTGTCGGTTGCCAACTTCTCCGGGAGCGTTTCACAGACGTCGGTCACATCGCATTTCGTGCCCTCTGTAAACAAACAACAATCAAAAACAGTAATATTCTCGAATCTTTACACATTTTAAATATATATTTGATGGCAAGTCGTTGAATGCAAGAGGTAAGAACAGCTTTTTCAATGACACCAATACGTTGAGAAAATATCGGGCCTAAAATTGTGCTTACCCAGCGCAGTTTTGTAGGCGAAGCCTTTCTGCTTAATCGGAGCCATTTCTTCAACAAGTCGCTTCCACTTGTGATCGAATCTTCAGCGTCTCGATTTTGTTTTCACAATCAAATCAACGAAAACTGCTATGGATTTCTCAGCCTCAGAATTTTCGAGTTTTCCAAATAACCTCGTCAACACGCAAATCCGCGCGCTGTCAAAATTTGAAACAGGGCAGGCGCAAAAAATTTGAATATAAAATGGCCGATGTTTACTACTGTAGGAAACGGTGAAATATTTTAGGGCTTCGGCTTGGCGTAATCGAGCTGGATTGATCAATCCCATTGCGTGCTTTTTAAGGTTTGAAACTGTCTCGGTATGCGATATCACAGATTTTTTCATTCATTTATATATAGTCACCGTACGATACAAAGCAAAGTCGACAAAAAACTCAAATATTAACAAATCGCTGGTTCAACAACATTTCCAAAGCAATCAATGTTTTCACATTCGTGTCGGAGTCGAGGAATCGTGTCCGCACAATATTCGACAGAGCGGATGGTTCTAAAAGTGCGTCAAGGTGAAGAAGGACATCAGTAAACAATGAAATTACCGTTCAATCGCATTTCTTTCAACGAAGCCGCGCCAGGAAAGTTGAAATAGACGAGAAACGGAGCCAGCAACGGCTCAGCGTTCATGAGATCGGCCAGACCAGCGTAAGCTTGCAACGATGTGGATTTTACTGCAAAATGAACAATCTAACATGGGCGTGGTGATTTGGAAGGGATCTGATTCAACTTGATCCATAATAAGAGATATGCAAAGAAATTGTTAGACAGTTTCTGGACGCTTCGCCTATCCGACCCGGAAGAAGCCCTCACTTTCACCGGCTTCCTTCTCCCAGAAAGGTTGACACAAATAAATATCATTTCCACTTAAATAAGCACACTTTTCAAAACAAAAAAAGGACATGTTCTTTTTAGATTTGACTTGAAAATGTCCTATTTCATTCGAAAAAGATTGACTTTAAACTAAAAAATCTCCTATTCAGTTTTCAAACCATTATTGATAACGTAAAATCATTATGAAACCTAGAAGTGACTCGTACATTTGGCTAATTGGCGTTCGGCGGCGGCTTCGAGCTGCTCGACCATTTCATTGTTAAACACGATGGGCGTGTGAGCGGCAGTCGAGGCCCAGTTGATGTAGGCGCGCATCAATTTCACCTGCCAAATGGTCGCGCTGTCGTTCAAGTCGCCGTTCAGAATGGCCTGCAAGGCATATTCCTAATTTCTTCTTCAGTAACGAGAAAATGAACTGCTGGTCTCGTAGCGATAATAATTAATAGAATGGATCTCGCGGCGAACATGCTCAATTTTTTGTCCAAAGCGTGGAGCGCAGGAAAATAGGCAGAAATCAATGAGGCACAATGTATAAGAAGAGCGGACTGACCGCGAATAAGTTGACCAAGATGGGATGGGCACTGGCGCACTCTTGCCGCATGCACCATTGATGCAAACTAGCGAGGAGGGAGTCGGTGGCCGCGGTCCGTTCGCTTGTCGGCTGCCATTCGTTCCTCTTCAGTTGCGCCAAACTCGCACAACTCTTGTGGCCCTAATATAGCAGTAATTAATTACAACAGTGCAAATGGGAGGCGATTAATGGTGCAACTAACCATCGGATCGACGGAATACGGTAGAAAGCCGGTTCTTCTGGTCACCAACGTGCGACCGTACTGATGCTCGAGAATGTCCCTGCAATAGGCGCTCGTTTGTTGTTGCAATCAGTTTTGCAAACGTTTTTTTAACAAAGTTATTTAGGGAAATAAAGTCGGCCTTCTCATCTTATAACTTTACTTTGGAAGCGAGTGACATTATCGTATCCCTGTCAATAACATGTCCACTACAATATGGACACTTCCTCATCTGAGAGGATACTAGTCGTATAGATTTGTCATGAAAAATATATTTTCTGTAGTGAAAAGTGTCCTTATAACAATAAAAATTGTTAGGTTAAGCGCATAATGTAACGAACCGCAAGCGAGTGAGCGGCGCCGTATTTGTGGAATCGTTGAGCACGAACGAGACGCCCCAATAGCGCTCGTCGGTGAGCTCGATGCGTTCTATTAGCGACAGTTCGGGCAGGATACACGGCGTACGCAACTCGATTGTCTGCCCATCGTACTGATCAGTCTTCTGCAAATATTCTCTTTGGCATGTTTACACCATTTTACCTCAATTAGTACACTTTTCAAGTCAAATAAACGATTTTTAAAGCCAAGTAAATGTGGGAAATGTTTTCATTAAATTTGAAATGGTATCAACTTTGCAATATATGGCAAATAATTTTGACGATAATCATTCTTAATAGCCCTCGTCATGGCAATAGCCAATCAGGCTAAATCCCGCAAAAACGATGCGCACGTATGGCGAAGTATACATTCATAAGTTTTCGTCAGTATGAGGCAAATGGTTGATCTTGCTGACAAAAACTTTTCGAATAAAACCACGGTTATCCATGGGAAATTAATGTTAAGTTACTTACGAGCAAAGTGACGGACAATCGTGCGACGGCCATTTCGTGCGTTTCGGCGTCGATGGGCGCGAAAAGGCGCGGCTCCACGGCCATCGCCCAGAAATGCCGAAGCGGCTGCAGGTACATCCTGAAAGAAGAACAGTTCGTCTGTCCCACTCTCTCAATTAACAAGGAACTGCGCTCACACCTAAGTGAAAGGTGTCTACAGTATATTGTCTTCAGCTACCTATGACAACATGGCTGCAAACAATATGTATTAATATTGTAACTAATTGACTGCTAAGCAGCTTGTCATGGGTAGCTGAAGATAAAAAAGGGTACACACCTTTCGGTTAAAGCTGACCGAAGTTCAACTTTAGTACTGAGCAACCCAATTGAGAAATGGGAAATAAAAAGTTACCAACCGATTATCGGCGACGTGCGCTGGAAACACCGGAAAGAAGGCGCAAATGAGAGATGCGATGGACAAATTGCTCGTCGACAAAGAGAATCTGCAAGTGGATTGTGACTAATAATATCTCCGCAGAGTGAACATAAAACTGAGCACGGTCATATGAGTTTATCTACTTAAAATGATGTTTACGCACGCTCTCGCTATTAAAATGCCCCTATACGTTCCACTAAATAAAAGACAGCAAAGGGATAATATGACCGGGACTAATATACCATTATCACTCTAATAAGAGCACTTTCGACTTCAAAAGGACGCTTTCCTAATCAAAAAGGACAATTTTGTATCGATATGACTAGAAAAACGCGCCTTTTGACCTTGATAACGGCCTCTTTGAATTGAAGTGTACTTATTAAGCTGGAAACGGTAAATATTTTATATGCAAGGAAACTCGCCTTCCGCCGCCGAGAAAGAGCAAGCCCAAAGTCATGTGGGCGGCCAGATGTCCGCTATGGATGTGAACACTCCTCTGAACCGATTCGCCACTTCGCTTCTGACGGAGGAAGCGACAGATTCGAACGACGTCCAAGTTACCCGTGCCAGCCATCAACTGAAGTAACAATATACAGTATTTCTAAAGAGAGTAGTTAGACAGTTTACTATTCCGAGCGACCAGACGATTGTGTTCAGGCAAGCGTTTGTCGTCGATTTGCCCGCAAAGTCGAGCAGTTTGATCGTCGCGTGATCCTTGCGTGGCTCTGGCAGCAACATGCGACAGTATTTGAGCTGAAATAATGCGATATAATTAATACAAAACGACAAAAATTATACAATACACTCTCCAATATACAAAGAAAAAAGACGTACCAAAGTGCTGAATGCCTCCTGATTAGCGGAACCGGCGAAGCGAAGGGCGATCGCGAAGCAAGCACCGGCGACGATATAGCAATAAGCCTAAAATGGAACCTTACATTAAAATGAAGCGAAATAAATTTATATGCTAATTTCATATAGCATATATTAACAAAGAAAGAACTGCGATCACCTTCAGCTGAAAGGCATTTACCGTATATTATATTCAGCTATCTGCGACAAGATGCTCGACGATTAATTAATTGCAATATAAACACATATGATTCGCAGCCAGCTTATCTTAGGTAGCTGAAAAAAATCTACAGTACACTTCTTTCAAGTAGAGGTGACCGCAGTTCCACTTTAATTAAAGTACGCAATAAGAATGGATCCAATGAGCAATAGAGTTGCGAACCTGACAAACGGACTCCTCGTCCACCATTTCTTCCCACCAAGTCGGCTCGTCGTCGTCCGCCGTTTGTGGCGCAGTCAGCTTACGAGCAAATCGAATGACTACCTCGGGAATCTGCGCCTCCACCCAGTCGACCGATGGTCGCACGTCCGACCACAAAATCAGCGCTCGACACATGGTGCTGCAGTGAGGTTATCAATCGGCAGTCAAGACACATTTTATTGATGGCTGCTTCGAGTATTGTTACGGTAATATTCATACCGCATACAGTATCGATTTTCGTGAGGAAATTTTAGAAGATTCTCGAAATACCCAAAATAGTACCATCGCATAATACCTGACTCATTATTAGTCCGCCTAGCAGTATTGGTTAGCCGTTACTGTTAATCTCCAATAATCCCTTAACTACATTTATCAAGTTCACCCCCTGACAAATCCTTTATTAAAGCGATTTATAAACACTGTTCCCTAGAGCTTATGTGCACATTTTAATTTACAATAAAATGCACTCAGCAACGCGACGGTTCGATCGAAATCTAATCCTGGAACTCACCGTAGAAGCAGAAAGTCGGGTCGAACTTGATCGAGTAAGGTGAGTGTCTGCGGGGGGTCGAGCAACTGGGCAATGGCAGTGTTGCCAGTCTTGAGGAACATGAGGCCGATGGCGAGGGTGGCGCCAGGTCCAGTGACATGGACATTGACATGATCACCTTCGCGAACATGGTGAGAAGCGGCGGGTGGCTGTCCGTCGTCGGATGGAAAGGCGGCTGACGCCTCAGACTCTTCGCTGAACAAATCGCCCGACTTCTGCCCGCCCGTCATCAGAAGCGCCAGCCTATCTGACAGCGATGGCCGATCTTCCGAGAATGGGCAGAATGACGCGTTGATCTGATCGCCTTCGCCTGAAAATCCATTCACGCTTATTTCATCCATTCATAAAAATGTTCTGCAATCCTTATTATAACTACTCGATACAATTCGCATTGCCACGCAATTTCGTTACTTTCTGTTCGACAAGCTCTTCACTTTATACCTGTCATAAAACTCTTAAGACTGTAATTAAAACAATTGTAATTACAATCGCCCATAGAGCTTGAACAAACTGAAAATTGTAGAGTTGCTCTTATTTGCAACTATTGTAAAATGTAGACTTTAAATTGCAATTATAATTACAACAGTTTTTAAACGGTCGATGATGAAAAGACTTAAGAAAAGGAACGCAAGCGACAAAAGTGACCGAAAGTGACCAACCGAGAGTGACCAAGCCGATGGCAATGCCGCACGCAAGGGCGTACGATTCGCGCTCGGGCCAGGGGTCGCCATCGCCGGTGGGAACTTTGACCATCTGCTTCAGAAGGGCCTCGGCTAGTCCGGAGTGACCAGAGCCGGCGTAGACGAGGCCGACGCCGATCACGGCCGCCGTCTGCACCGTCGCCTCGATCTGCAGCTCGAGCAGAGTAGGTGGCAACAGGAAGGTTAAGTGCGTCGCCATCATCTTGTACACCTAAAAATTGAATGCGATGTACAGTGAGATTTTTTACGCCAGTATTTCGCTAATATCAGCATTTCGTTTTCATCGGTGAATTGGGTCGGTCCCACAAATATCGGTATAATCAAATTTCACTGTAATTGAGTTTCCCGAAAGTATTCTGTACCGTTTCGCAAGAAGCTGCGAAACAGCTACTAACGACTATGTCTAATCCGAAAAAATCTCCACCAAGACAATGTCCGATTTTACCAAATTCCAAATTTATACCTGCAAATCGGCCGATCCGCGCTTGGCGGCGGCGATGCCGAGCAAAATGGCGACACATGTGAGCATGTCGCCCTTCGTAAGATACTCGTGGATGTTGAAGAGGTTCAGTTGGGCCAAATGGCCGTTCAGTCCCATGCCGAAGAGGAAGCCGGCGTGCGTGGGGCTGAGCGACTCGTTGGCGGTCGCCTTCGGCATGTTGAACAACGTCCACGCCGAGTCGAGCGGCGTCTCGTTGCCCGACGATATCTTCAGAGCTGCCGCTACGCCGTTGTGGAAGTCTGCCCATTGCAACGCGCGAGCGGGAATCTGCATCAGAATAGTTCGTCAATCAGTGGGTGAATTTAGGATTATTCTCAACCTGTTGCAAAAGCATTGCAGATTCACTGGGTTAGGCTTGAGTTAAGGTAAGCAAAATCCTTAAGCCTAAGCCTAAGAAACTAAAAAGGTGATGCAATATTTGGCTGACGAAAGTGGATACAACTGCTAGAGGGAACAGGAGTCGTAATAGGCAAAAAGAACCATTGAACATGAAATGCGTCCAGTGGAACGCACGATTTGCAATTTATGCGAATAAAGACTTCAGTATAGACAAAGTGAAACTTAAATAACACAGGCAAGCAGAAATTAAAGCAAACAGACGCGAACAAAGAAAAGGGGTAATGAAAAAGTAAACGTACATCAATGTGCGACAGTTCAATCTTGAGATTTCGTGGTGGAGCACGACCGGCAGTGCAAAGTTCGGGAATAGCGACCGACTCGATGAGAAGCGGGCATTCGGTGTTCAACTCGAGCATAGCGCGACCGAACGGCAGCGCGGTTGTTCGCAGGCACGCCGTGTATAAATATAATTCTTGCTGGTCGCGGAATTCGGCGTCGTTTTGGTTCGGCTGAATCGTTCAAGTCTTTATAATCGTTTATATTGGGCCAGTAACATACTCATTTCTTAAAGTTATTCATAACTTAGGAAATCCTAGCACTATGACAAGCATATAAATTTCTCAACTAATTTATGAATAAGATACGTACCAGAATTGAAACTGGTGTTTTCGTAATCAGATAACAAATTGTGAACAACCTTAGTACGCGGATTGCTATGATATGACTTACGATACATATCACAACGACCAGTAATGATACAACTTCTTCACTTAGAAATTTCATAACTTTAAGAAACGGTTATTTGGTCGGTGGATTGTTTGAAATGATTCGAACCTGATGGTGCAGCGGAATGAAGATCGGGCGGGAGCTGTCAAGCATGCGACGCGCCTCCTCCAGTCGTAAATCTTTCGGCCATCGAAGACGAATCAGACTCGATCGCTCCGTCAATGACGGCGCTTTTCTGCAAATGTTTCTGTTGCGATCTAACCGGGGGAAGAGGAAAAGGTAAAAGCGAGGGTTTCTTCAGGTTACGAATGTTAGGGGTAACAATATAAAGAGAATGGAGAAGCGGGTAATAAAGCAGTGATGGAACTAAGAGAACGAGCGATCGCTAAGGACGATAGGCAGAATACGAATTGAAGCCCACCCAAGTACTAGGATGAGCGGGTTCAAAGTGAGACAATGCGTGGAGTAGCGCGCGCTTTGTGATTGTCTAGCAAATACAAACGATCATTCCTGCTGATTAAGATTCAGCAGTTCACACGAAAGCAAATGCAGCAAGATCGTCTATTTACCGGAAAATTTCGTCCGAAGGAGGCGTTTGAAGAGGATTGGCCTCTGATCTGCGAGCGCAAACGGCGTCCATCAGACAGAGTGCAACGCCTGCCGGTAGGCGCTCAAAGTCCTTCTCCGTGAATCCGATCAGGCCGAGATAGCGATGCATTCTGGAACGATTTGCAACAGTAAATGACTGCCTTAAAGGCGAACATAAGGTCATTTCAAGGTTATAAAAGAATAATATAAAAGATATGAATAGCATTCATCCTGGTATGCGGAATTTAAAAAAATTTAATTTTGGAGCGCACAGTTCGAAGCGACCAGCGGTCATTCAAATAAAAAACAAAATCGCGAACCTATTGAATCCAGCGACGGCTCCATCAGCAGCGAAGAGCGCAAGTGCATCATCAAGCTGGATGCCGATCTTTTCGGCCCAATTTTTGCCGAGTAGACGCTCAACATCGCTGATGTGGCGCAGCCGCCCGACGGCGATGCCGATGGCGGCGACGACGGTGGAGACGAGCGCCTTGCCGCGGTGCTGCGAAGCGATGGCGGACAACGGCGCCTCCCCTTGAATCAACCGCAGCATCGCCGACCACACCGATGGCACTCTGTCCGGCGAAAATCCCCGTGGATGTGACAAGTTTGGTGATCCGTCTGCATTGAAAATTCTATCTTCATCATGTCCACAAGACACCTCAAGCTTTTATTCCCTACCGGCGATTAATGAATATTTGCGTCGAAGCAGCAGAGAGTAGTCGCGCACGAAAAAGTCCACGAATAAATCCCATCCGAAACTCCTGCAAGGTTGAGATGAAATAAGATGGAAGGCGAATACAATAAGAGGTAAATCGGTGGACGGCTTGGTTGGAATATTAAACTACTGGCGCCTCATTTTTATCTGTAATAAGTTTCATATGCCTGATCTGAAATCACAGACATTATCGGGCTCTGCGAGCATTCAGGCAGTTGCCTCGCACGCAAATTCGTTCGTACGAGCGACTATTCTATGATTGAAAACAACAAGACACTGTATAAAATATAGAGTAATCCAACTAAGCCGTCAGCCAATTTCCCCAAAAGCGCAGTACGAAGCAATGGCGTGAAGAAACTCGGCCAAATCGCCGAGGTAAGACTGATGAGAGACGTCCAGTTTGGCCTCTTCATAGCAGAGGTGCAAGGCGTAGAAGACGACGGCGCAATGGTGAGCCAATGGGGCGTGCTGATCGAGC
>NIUQ01004726.1:0-12843 GCA_002796945.1 Plectus sambesii
CTTCACCACACGCGCGCTTTTTTGTATGGGAGCCGAAAAGTCGATTTCAGCAAAGAAATCAGTAAATTGCATCGCTTAATAGATAAAAAGGTATATTCGCCTGTGGCGATTTTTTCTGTAACAAAAAATTCCGAAAAAACCGACGTTTTTTAGTTGAAATCATTAAAAAACATGAAATTTTATCAACTGGATGGGTGGCCTGTTCACATTTGAACCCAATCGCGTCGAGAAAAACGGGGTGAACTTTGATTCTAGATAGTTTTTTAATGAGGCAATGAAACTAATTAATTCTTTTTGCAAATACATTCATAAATATGGCGTCAGGCCGGAAATATCAAATTAATCAAATTAATTGTAGTATAAGCAAATAAAACGATGTGATATTACGTACAGTACTCTCGTTTTGGAATATCGCCTCTGTTACAGATGTTGTGTTACAGTGGCGTATGCCTAAACACACGTCGCAGAGATGACGTAATATTTCTGTTTCGGTTGTATCGAGCAGAAGGTGGAATTTGCTTTTTTGTTGAATCGTGTGCAAAGCATCAGCAGAGCGCGTTAGCGCTCTGCCTTATTGTTGGTTAAAGAACTTTGTGAGAGAGACGGTACAGAGTTTTAAAGGTGTCGTTCTACGAAACTCGCTCGAATTTCGCACCCGCCCACTTTGCCTTTTTCGGTCACTTTTGTTCATCGCTCGCATTATAAATAAGTAACCGCTGTTCGCTTTTTGTTGCGCAGCAACACTTTTTTCGATCATTAGGTGGGGCTTTGATGGGCGAACCTACGCGACAGGAAAGAGTGCGCGGCAATTACCAGCTCTAGCATTGGTTTTACGACTTTCTGCAGCCAAAGTCGTGTTAAATTGATCCTAAACTGTCTCTCTATAGATGACTAACAGAAGTATGCGATAGGACACTGGCCCTGTGTTCGACGAGCAATGTTTTTGAGGGATATTCAAAACTTCACTTTGGGCCATATAGCATGTTTTACGGCCAGAGTGCAGCGATTTGGCGTCCCGCTTGCAATTGTTATCGGCGCTGGTCTGAATCCATTTGCTTTTTCGAACATCTTTTATGTCACGATTAGACATACTTTTGAGGGCATCTAAATTCTGCTTCGGTGTCAGATATCTAAGCCGATGATAAATCATTAAGAATAGCTAGCTCAATACCAACCCGCCTCAATATATGCACGCCTACCTTCAGCTCATGAAGGTGCACTTAGAAGCGCGACTAAATCCTTTTTCATTATCATTGAAATGTCCTAGTGAATTAAACCTGTTTACAATGAAGCACTTGCTTACGCTTTCTATGAGTCTTCATAAAAGATAGTGAAATTGAACATCCCTACATTTGCGCTAAACCTGTGAAGGCACCTGTTGACCTGCTAAACAACTTCGATTGCGAGTAGCTTGTTTGTTTAAACCGCCGCGGTCCGACTCTCAGCATCTACCATCTAGCAAGTCATTCACAAAAATTAAACAGTTATTCCCACAGGGACCTTTGGTCCCTTAGAAAGGGAACAAAATTCCAGTGAAAAGCTCAAATAAAGATTTGAGAAAGTATTCCTCATTCTTGATTACTCCCCCGTGTATGAAAAGGTAAATCTTAGAAAGCGACCCAAATAAAAAGAAAGAAAAACGGCGCTTCGCGCCGCAAGATGCAGAAGGGAAGACAATACATAAACAATCGAACTAAAAGGCTAAAGTAATTTAGAAGAGGAATGAGGTGTCAGTTGATTAATGGGAATGGATTGACACCTCATTCCTCTTCTAAATTACTTTAGCCTTTTAGTTCGATTGTTTACGTATTGTCTTCCCTTCTGCATCTTGCGGCGCGAAGCGCCGTTTTTCTTTCTTTTTATTTGGGTCGCTTTCTAAGATTTACCTTTTCATACACGGGGGAGTAATCAAGAATGAGGAATACTTTCTCAAATCTTTATTTGAGCTTTTCACTGGAATAGATCTATCGGATCTTGGTTAGGTCTCTTTTAACAGCTATTTGAAAAAACCGCGCATTTTTGTCCTACCAGACTACGGTGTGCACCCTGAAATAGGCTCCATATAAACTCCTCTCTCTTTTACTCAGAGATTTTTCGGAGCGCAGTCGCGCATGGTAGGTTTTCTTTTTTCGTCTACTTCTTCTTCGGTTCTTCGCGAAGTCGGCTAATTTAGGCCATGTACGACTTCCCGAACGGTCGAACTGCTCGCCGCGCCGAGCGAGCAGGCCCTCCGGCGTGGGGATGCTGCCTGCACCACCGGCTGTGGAGGCCCCGCCAGAGCGCACGCGCGTGACTTTATGTTCCAAGACGGATGCCTTTATTAGGCGCTATGCAGTTGGCACAGGGTTGCTCCCGTCCCAGCGACAGATAGCGTTTGCGGGCCTCCCTACGATTGACTCTCATCTCGCCCAAGTGCCGGTAGTTGACCCGCAAGTCGCGACTGTTTTCAAGGCACAGAAAAAGCTCGTCGGCTCTCCCGAGCTCAAGCTCAACGTTCTGCATAGGTCAGTGACCGAAGCGTACAACTTGCTGGCGATGACGCTCCACCAACACTCGCATTTCATACAATGGCTATTTTTCTACAGACACTTGGTGTCCTTGTAAAATAAAGCATTGAATTTCAATGAACTAGTTTTGGAGAGTAGGATACAGCTTGAGATTGCTGATCATCTACACTACCAGGAATAAAAATCGGCCTGACAGCAGCTGCGAAATATCATGAGGAACAGTTTGATATATGACTTATGCTTAAATGACTTTTCTACCCCGAGAAAACTTTTAGACACATGTCGAGGAACACGTTCAACTGTTGTTCACTTCGAGATTAATACATTTTGATGCGAATATTCACCTTGAGATTATTGTTCTTCTACTACACAAAACTACTTAAGGAAACTGCATTCTCCGCACTTTGCGACACTCGAATCTGTCTATTCCTGGTAGCACATTGCCTATTCTCTATATTTCTATTGTCATCGAACTCTGTCGTCGAATAGCAGGTAAATTATTTGACAGTTTGACATTTGAGTCAATATATTTATTTCAGAGGTTCATACATGGCACATGATCATAAATGGAACACGATAATGAAGAAGTTCTCAAAGGCCAGACAAGTCAAAAGGCAGGACGCAGACAAAGGAAAAGGACTATGCGTGCGCTGGCAAGGCAAAAAGGTAGCTTTATTTAATTACAAAGTATTTCATAAATTCCTCCATTGATTTCAGAAATATATCCGAATTCATCCATAAGGCAAACTTACAGTGACAGACTTCTATTCTAGTCGCTTTGCTTGGTGATGATCCGCAAAGTGCCAATGATTGCAATGATTTTGAGCAGTTATTTACCCAGGTCGGTCTTAACCAAAGCTTCTTTGTTGCACGCTTCCTCAGTGACGACGAGATTTCCACGCTAGAAAGTATTGAATTTGGAGAACAGTTTAAGCGAGTATTCCCTTGTCACAGTATCACGCCAAAGTTACATTTTTAGTCTAAAGTTACTGTAATTCATGAAATTGTTGAAAATGTTATCAAATTTGTTGTTGTTGTTAAATGTTGTTATTGTTGTTGAAATTATTGAATTTTTTGAAATAGTTATTCCTTAAAAATTAAAAAAAATTGAAAACTGAAGCGTACACGACTAAACTCAAAACAACTTGGCGCTTTTTACAATTATCCGAGATTAGACGCATCAATCCAAGATTTACAAGATTTTTCTTCTCTTTCTTGACGGCTACTGTTACTTCTGATGCCGAATTTTGATAGGCATTTGATTCGTTAAATTTGGCGCCTCGATATTAGCACCAATCAATGCTATTACATGCCAATGATCGAACATAGCGTAACGGACAAGAATATAGGATATACAGTCAACATCGGCCATAGCGACACCCTTGGGACCAAAAAAGGGAAAGTGTCGCCATGGGCGGTGTTGACTGTAGCTTCGGAATTTAAAAAAATTCCTGTCGTGATATGCGAAGAATTTTACTTTGATTACATGACTATAAAGACGAACCAGAATATAAGTTTCTATAGAACGTTTACTGAAAAGTAATGAGAGGATTGCAGAAAATCTGCATAGTTTTCGAATAGAGTGCGAAAGTTATTAAGTTATGCAAGGAAGAAGTCGTCTCTTCGAAATTTTCTAATTTTTCTGCAAACACTTGTTTTGCAATTCCTTAGCGAAGGTTGTTCTCGGATTCATCTCCTGATCTTGGTCTATATAAAAAACGTCACAAAAAGTACAAAAACTTGCAGATACGAGTCTCAAATTTTTATCCCAGTTGATGCTTGCTTCATAACTTTTATCATTTTGGCTCGAATCTTTCAATCTGTTAATGTACAGTCAATTTCTTATGAAAGCATGTTTTTATCGACTGTCTAATGATACCTTTGCATGAAGAGAGTAACCCAACTAATGATGGTTAAGTTCAGCATACACTGGGTTATCAGGGAGTGCTGTCGGTCTCGCAAGCTCAAATTATTCCCCGCTATTCCTTTATCACTTCTCATTGTCTGTTCCCCCAATGACTTGTCGGTCCCTCCCTACTCTTTGTATTTCTCTCTCTTTCATTCCTCCTTTCTGTTATACACTCATTTGCTTTGTTCATTAATGGTTGCCTCAAATCCTAGCTGGATGACGATCAGAAATATTGTTCGCTCGCCATTCCTTATTAATTGGTTAGTAATTCATAATTGGTTAGTTATTAAATGAATCTTGCGTAGGTTAAGGCAAAGTATTTGCTTGAATAGAGCAGTTTATCATATTTTCCATGTTTGGGACGGCGCTATGTGGCTTTACACTTGAGAATACTGTAATTAATTGATAGGATACAGGGTTCGTCTGAAGATTCCATTTCATCTTCAGCAAGACCAATTTTCATCCGGTTATGGTATGCTTATATTGAGTAACATTCATTTTTTATAGATCTGCTTAGCACGTTTGAAACGTGAAGCAGTATTAAGATAAATAATTATCCCGTTTAATATCCAACCGATCACAGTCATGTCAGCAACCAACCTCACCGATACAGTCAAATCTCTCAGCAATTCGACCATAAACAACTCGGTCATCAGTCCTGTGTCTACTTGGGAAACGCGACTTCAAGATAACTGGCATTACCTGCTAAGTTATGGCTTAGGAACAGTCCTGTGCATCCTGATCATCTGTATCAGCATCTTTAGCAAGCACATCACCGGTGACTACAAGTGGTTTGTCTTAAACCAAGCTCTTGCCAATTTCTTTGGCGCAATCGGCAGTTTAGCGTACACTCTGGTTATTTTAATATGGTACTCAGAAGAAGGGTATAATAGGCTTTATAATGATGATCCTCCGCTTTGGGTTTACATATATAGTGAAGCAACATTCTTGCTAATGATGAGATTTGGTATTTTCGCTACGACAACTACACTGTTCGCGACCGTGCTTAACCGTTGGATGGCGATTGTAATGCCAGATCACTACCAAAAATTTATGAGCGCTCGTTTGATAGTTTTTTACTGTACATTATGCTATGTGGTTGTCCTTCCCTCTGATTTGCGTGTGTTGAATGAGATGATGTATATGTCAAGTGTAGCACAATTGCTAATTATGAACGGTTCTTTTCTAATACCTTGGCTATTGAGCATCATTTTAAGTATAATCATTTTTCTCAAACTCTGGAATCATATGCGTACCACGACAACTATTACAGACAAGAGACGGCTCCAAGAATCGCGAACGGTATTATACTCTTTGATGATTCAAATCGTTGTGCAATTCTTTGAGAAAGTTCCCTATTTTACTTATCTGATCGCTCTTAATGTGGGGACTTTTACAGGGACTGCATCACGGGACAATTTGGGCATTTTTAACTTTCTTGGAACAGTTTTCCACAAAATTGGTACCGTCGTTTACATATATTCCAGCGCATTAACATGCGTTGTAATTTTGATCACCATGCGACCTTACCGTAGGGCTGTGCTGTCTCTGATTTCATCGATTACAAAATTCTGTCAGCACTACTTGAAACCGAATGTTAAACAAAAGAAACCTGATAATAGAGTGACACCAGAGCCTGATGTTGTGAATGTTCGACCTGCAGGGAATGCCAATGGTCCATAAACTATTTTAAGGAGAAACAACTCTGATAATACGCAACTCAATTCAATGTGATATTTTAACTTTAATTTACATTTTTTTAATCCGCCTTGCTATACATAATTGAAAGGGTATCGATTCAATAAATTTATGTACTATGCTAATAAAAATATGAAATTATTTAATGCAGCAATCATTGGCATGAAGGTACAAAATCGTGTATTGCGTTGTAAAGTTCGTAAACTGAGCTATTGCGATCGAATTTTTATGATTAACATTGAAAATTTTAAGTTGATAAGAACTCTGAAAGGTTTTAAAATCGCATTGAATTTGGATTCATATCACCAGTATTTGTCATCAAACATATTCATGGACTTTTGACACAGCCTATAGTCTTACTGTGTGTTCCGCGTATAATTCCATGCTTACAAAGCGATCACGAGTTTAAGCCACTATTGTTTGTTCGTAAATTCCTTCTTGGTTGGTTCCGTTCACAGTGCTGATACTCATAGTGCTCTTTGAGCTTGTTGTTTGCCGATTGTTGTATGAATCAAGAATTTGTTTTTTTACGCTTCTTCATATGCCGAATAACATTTGATGTATCATTTACTTGTGAGTGGATAGCTCAAGTTTGATATGCTGATTGCTTGAAGCTTATTTCGCGAACGCTCAGCCGCTGAAACATGTGCTCTTCTGGCTTACTTTTGCATTCACATATCAGTAATGCAAGATTTTGTGCTAGAGGTATGACACGCAGTCTGCTGAAATCAGATCTCATCTGCTGAGCTTCAGCGGAACAAGTACTTGTCATTTTTAATGCTATTTTTTCTTAATGGCATGTGTTTAGATGGAAGTACCGTCTCTTTGTTGTTCTTTTTAATATTGTATACTGTGTTGCTGTGGTGAAGTTATTCCGTTGGTTTGGTGTCAGAGTACAAAATAAATTGACTCCGTGCTGATATATGGATAACACAGAAAATGTTTGTTCTCAATAAGTGTCTCTAAAATACTTCAGTACAGTATATAGTACTAAGGTAGTTTCGGAAGCAAGGAAAGCGAGAAAATAAAGCTTAATATTTACGCTTCGAAATGTCGGCCGTTTGCTAACGATTAGCATCGTATAGCTAGGAGAGAATGCCAAAGACTAAGGATAAATTGTCCATAGCTTCGTCCGTGAACGAAAGGGTAGATAGCCAGCCCTCTCCTGAGCTGAAATCTATTGAGAAAACTTTACTAAGCCAAAAGATTGGAAAACAAACACACAAACTTGAGGCTTTGATAATCAAAATAATAAATGCTTTTCCTAATTATTTTTTCTCATTTTTTGGTTGAAAAATATTAAATATCGTGTTCACTTTTCTATCTTTTGATCAAAAGAATCCAAAAACATCAACCATTTTATTCCTTTATCGATTATTAGAAAAAACGAAATATCAAATAACGTAAAAGGGCACGGACAATTAGGGGTACTGACTGTCTCGTGTGCTTAAATTATTTCCCGAAATATCATTATCGCTTTTCATTCTCCTAGTCTGTTCCTCGCAGTGACTTGTCGATCCCTCCTTGCTCTCTGCTCTCTCTCTCATTTCTGCCTTCTATTCGTTTGTCTTGTTCATAATTAGTTGCCGCACATTCTAACAAGATGATTATTAAAACTATTTTCCGCTTGTCATTCCTCATAATTGGTTTGCTTATTAAAGAATCATTTGTGCAGAATGGCGCATTAATTGTTGTGCAATTACTTTTCAGGTTTTCAATCAGAAATACTGAACAACATTTAAACGAACATTTCCACCTAGTCTGAGTACCTATTAAGCATTGAATAACAGCACTCGAATCTCAAAATATTTTCCACACTCCTTAATGAACATCCAAGGGAGTGAGCGGCATTGACCTGTAAGGGCACGACCTTTTCCATCGGAAAGTAAATTATTGAGTTCATTTGTGTATAAGTTGAGTATGCACTGTCTAGCTCTTGTCAGCGACTAGGAACATGTTTCCGTGACGTTTGTTATTTTGTCAACTAATTCTAAAACTGTAGCTTCGGTCTTTGAGTAACTCAAAAACTTGCAAACTTCATATTTCAGCATGTAAAAGCTGAACAATAGTAAAACGTTCTTGTTGTGATTTACCCTTTTGTATACGATTAAAGCAAAAAATTAAACACGCTACAGATCAGTTTCACTGAAAAGACCCAAAGCAAGCTTTGATCCGAGGACGTGACTTTCTGAAGTAATATAACGAACTATCGTAACGATGTACTCGAGGTTTGTGCGACTATTTATGCGCCACCTTGTAGGCTGAAGCACAGTGTTCGCTTCATTAGAGCATTTCATCGTGTATTCGTGTCTGGGATGGCGCCATGTGGCTTTACAGTTGAGAATGATCATGAATACTGAGACATCTCTCCTGCTAAAATAGCGATCAAATTATCCTATTAACGCCTTAGGTGACGTTTTTGCGCAGTAACCGTTTGTCTGACTTTACCTTTGCATCATCAAGGGACTTTTGCTATTATAGAGTCCTATGGGTTACTCTTGTTTTTGTTTTCGTGAACCTTTCATTGTAGAGTTCCCTTAGGCCATATTTAGAGAAGCATTTGTCTACCTGACCTTTCTTTTTCATTCAGTATTGATACGCTTATAGCGAGGAATCTTCATTTTCCATAGATCTGTTTATTACGTTTAATATTTGAAGCTTAAATTAAGAGAAAAGATCATTCTGTTTAGTGTCCAACCGATTAAAGTCATGTCAGCAACCAACCTCACCGATATAGTGAAATCTCTCATCAATTCGACCGTGAACAACTATGTCAGCGGTCCTGTGGAAACTTGGGAAACACGACTTCAAGCAAACTGGCAACTTCTGTTCAGCTCCAGCTTAGGATTCGTCCTGTCCATCCTGATCATGTTTATCAGCATCTTTAGTAAGCACATTACCGGTGACTATAAATGGTTTGTCTTAAACCAAGCTCTTGCCAATTTTTTCTTCGCAGTCGGCAGCATAGCTTACACTCTGGTGGTTTCTATATGGTACTCACAAAAAGGGTTCAACCTGCTTTATGATAGTGATGATCCTCCGCTTTGGGTTTACATATTTCATGAAGCAAGGTCGTTGCTAATGGAGAAATTTGGTACTTTCGCTACGATAGATGCACTGTTCGCGACCGTGTTTAACCGTTGGTTGGCGATTGTAATGTCAGATCACTATCAAAAATTTATGAGCGCTCGTTTGATAGTTTTGTACTGTACTTTATGCTATCTGCTTACCATTCCCATTGATCAGCGTGTGTTGATTAAGTTGAATATTTCAACTATACTCATTTATAGTAGTTCTCATTTGATACCCTGGCTATTGAGCACCATTTTAAGTGTTAGCACTTTTTTCAAACTCTGGAATCATATGCGTACCACGACAACTATTGCAGTCAAGAGACGGCTCCAAGCATCGCGAATGGTATTATACTCTTTAATGTTTCAAATCGCAGTGCATATCTTTGAGAAAATTCCTTATTTTGCTTATCTGATCCATTTTAATCTTTTGATTATTGCAGGGAAGAACATTGGCAGTGACCTTCTTCTAGTTGTTTTCACCAGAATTAATGCTGTCATTTTTATGTATACCAACATGTATACGTGCATTATCATTTTGATTACCATGCAACCTTACCGTAGGGCTGTGCTGTCTCTGATTTCACCGATTACAAAATTCTATCTGCGTTATTTGAAACCGAATGTTAAACCAAAGAAACCTGATGACAGAGAGACATCAAAGCCTGATGTTGTGAATGTTCAACCTGCAGGGAATGTCAGTAATCCATAAACTCGTTAAATGACTAATAACTCTGTTAATACACAATCCAGTTCAGTGCGATTGTTTGCATCTCCTTGGGCTCTTTTTAGCTTTCATTTTAATCATTATTTTATGCATCGATGTATTGAATTAATATCCTTTTAATTTTTTTCCATGGTAATAAAACCATGAAATGATGTAAGGCCGAAATTATTCGCGCAAAGATGCAAAATTGTGCATTTGTGTCCACTATTCGTAAAATGTGCTATGGTGGTATGTTTCTTACGAGTAAATATTGAAATTTCAAGTTTATTAGAACTCCGGAAGATGCAATATATCACATTGAATTCTGTTGCGTATTACGAGAGTTATTTGTCATCAACCGTGTTCATGGACTTTTGGCACAGCCTGTAGTCGTACTGGGTCTGTAGCTATTGCGAGCATTTCTGTTCTTACAAAGCGATCACCAGTTTAATCCGTTGTTGTTTGTTCGAGATTTTCTTTTTGGTTGGCTCCGTTCATTGTGCTGATGCTCATATTGCTGCTCGTCTTTGTGATTTGTCGATTGCTTGCGTCTAAAATTTGTTTTTTACACTTCTTCATGTGTTGAACATCATTTAATGTATCATTTATTTGTGAGTGGATTGCTCAAGTTTGATCTGCTATATTACTGGAGCTTATTTCACAAAAGCGCAAATGCTGAAGCTTGTGCTCATCTAGCTTACTTTTGCATTTACATATCAGTCATGCATGACTTTGTGCCAGAACTATAACACACAGTCTGGTGAGTTCAGATATCACCTGCTGATCTTCAGCAAAACAAGTCATTGTCGTTTTTAATGTAATTTTTTTCTTAACGGCGTGCGTTTAGATGGAAGTCTTGTCTCTCTCTGTTGTTCATTGGATATTGTCTACTGTGCTGTTGTGATGCGGTTATTCTGTTAGTTTAGAGTCAGAGTACATATTAAATCGACGTTGTGTTGCTTTCTGGACACACATAAAACTTTCGTCTTCAATTTTTTTCTTTTACATGCATCAGCACAATGGCCTGGGGTAGATTGGGAAGCAAGGATGGCAAAGAAAGTTTTGTATTTCGGTTCAAAATATCTAAAAGATGCTGAAAGATTTTCGTGTTGAAATAGGGCGGTAACGTTAGGAACCTTCGCAATATTAAAAAAGCTTGCAAGCAGTGGACAACGTTGGCTTGAGACTCGAGGAAGGCACAGAAATCGAACTATTGACACCAAATGAGGGCTGTCATCTTTCGATGACTTTACGTCGGGGAGCATCCAAACGTCTCGAGGATCACGGAGGGGGGGCAACGGGGCCGCCTCATACCGTTACACCGCGATTCGGAGAATTTCTATGATTCATCAAATTGGTCACGTCGTGTCATCTCTTATTTCTCTTAAATTTGTGATATTTCTTCGTACATTCCTCCCTCGTGTCTGATCAAGTTACTTCCTTCAAGTGTTATTTTCTTCTTTAAACGAAACGCGCAAGTTTCAGTTGAAAAGTTGTGCACTTTGTCTAAAAAGCGAGCAAATGTAAAACATCGTATACCTCGAATAAATTTGGTTTTATTATTCGATAGATCTTCGTTGTTCCTGTTCTGAATTTGCTTGTCAGTTCATACGTTATGAAGTTCACTATCCTAAAACAAATAGTTTTTGTGGTGTTCTTATGTATAAGTGTCATCTTGTTATTGGGCCGTGTTTGAATGTCTACATCAGTTTCAGCACGAATGAATAATATCGTAGTGTATTATATCATTGGTTCGCTTACCCTACACGGCGCACCGTATTTGTACTAGCGCTTGCACAATGCCAGATACTCAGTTAACGAGGTTTTTCAGCTTTTCTTTTCAGCTCCTAATTAGGTTAAAAATCAGGCTTCATACAATAATACAGCTTATTAAGCTCTTTATTTTGATACCGGCAATAATTTTTAAATGTTACTTTGTTGCCAAGTAATCTTCGAAGTACGTTTACTATGAAGCTTTCGATTTTATCTTTTTGCTTTTCGATGTAAGCTTAGATTCAAAATCTAACTTCATGCAATAATAGATCGCTCCGTTAGGAATCTAACGCTGTATTAACTATACTTTTATGTTTTCATTTTATTGCTGAAAAACTAACGGTTCGAGGAAGTTCGAGGTTGTGACGGCTGGTGCGCCGTGCCCTAAAAAGGGGATGTTTAAGTGAGTTGCCTATGCCCTCGAGTGACTACTGCGATCTATCGGAGTAAAATTTATAAAAAGAACCCTGCAAAAGACAAGAACATATTAGTTTTATGTTTTACATAATGGGGCACGATGAAGTATACGGTATACCTTAGATGCCCGGATATTAGAGCAAAAAACGACCTGAGGATATGAGGATGTCGCTGTGAAACGGTTTTGGGTCTAACCATATAATGCGATGTTTATGTTTGTTAAGAGATGTCTGCCATAATTGAGCAGCCGATTTCAACTGTCACAACAGCCTATAAAGAAGAAGCTGCCAGCACTATTCAAGCTGAAGAGAACGACAAAAGGTGGTCTCAACGAGAAAGGGATACCAATCCGACTAAGGTCGAGTCCCGCTATACCTCGTATGGCGGTGGGGAAGACTTTTGTTGCGATTGTTGCATTTGGTGCTATTTGTGTCACGCATGTCGCAATGATGATGGTGAGTGCTGTAAGGGCGACTGCTCATCCTGCTCTAATGGCTGCGACTGTACCGAATGCAATTGTGGTAATTGCGGAGATTGCGGTTGTGGTGATTGCGGTGGCTTCGACTGTGACTGCGGCGTCTGTAGCATTATGTGAAAAGTATTGTCGTTCGCACCTGTAAAATGCGTCTCAGAATAATATACTAAGCAATATTGCAAATAGTCACAAACTTAGTTACTTTACTATGCAATGGTTAGAATAATTGATAACCTTGAGTCACTCACTCTGCTATGCTTTCGCGGATTCCAACACTCGCTGGCTAA
>NIUQ01004727.1:0-12851 GCA_002796945.1 Plectus sambesii
AACAAATTTAATTTTCTCGCCGTATCTCGAAGCGAAAACTTTTGTGAAAAAATCCGACATTATTTTCGGTAGTTTTACCCTAAAAAACCCCACCATGCAAAATTTCGTCGAAATCCGAAAACTTTTTGCCAATCGTGCCAAGGCTCTGAACAAAAAACTCGATGCTTAGAAAAATCGGATCTTAATTTCTTTGCTATGTTGACCTGTTTGCATGATGAAAAAATTCGTACGGTGAATGAATACTATCCGTTGAGGAGTTGAAAACAGCTCGGTTGCAAGTGAACTGCTATAACGCAGCACCAAAGACGCAAGATAAAATACTTTTTCATTCATTTATTTGCGATAGCGAAATACTGACAAGACAGCAAAATACGCAGAACGTTTCGTACGCGACAGATTGCCGTGGCTACGAAGCTTTTGTTCGCAGCAACGTACTCCATTACGGTCATACCACATCGAAACATGTAATCCTCTCCAAATTGGCAGGTCAGTTAATAAGGGGCCGGGTTCATGCTTAGACCGACGACGGCCGGCAATTTGACGGAGCTGACGGCATTGTTTTGTTATTCATCTACAATAAAGCCAGAGTTGCAAATGTCGGATACCGTGGGTGAACCCTATTTCAGTCACTTTTAACGAATTCTCGCGATTACGTAAAAATATAAGTTTCTGGTCAAAAAATTTTGATAGAAAGGGATTATTCGAGTATAAAGGAGCGTATATTCGAAATCTCATGTCAAACGGACCAATTTGAGCGAAGATATTCGCTGTGAAATATGAGCACCTACGCAATGTTAGGGCAAAAAGGTTGTCCTCATTCCGGTCAGATTGCTCTTTGACAGCTTTTCAGAAAATTTTAATTCATCGTATAAAATTTTCCATTATGCGGAAAGAATGGCAATCAAAAGTAGATTCCGGTGATAAACAGATCTTTTATTGATATTAATTTTTTGAAAAGTTATAATCAATTGAAGTTTTACACAACGCCCCTCAGAAAAAACTGCTGCAAACTTTGGGTGTGCTCGAATCAGGGACCCTATTTCTTGATTTTGACCACAAACCTAATAAAGTTTACACTAAAAATGCGTCGGTCCACTGTAACGTGGACCGAAATACTCGGTGCACTGAGCACTTTTGTGCCGTATCGGACCGGACCGAGACCGACCCAACTGAACCTTGGACCGGACCGGGACCGGACTGGCCTCAAAAATCTTGGACCGACGCATCTATAGTTTATACTCAAAAGAAAGTTCAATATTCAAATTTTCCATTGATATACTGTTCGTTCGATTCCGTTTAGTTTTAGAGGGATAATTATTCACTCTTATCATAGTGACCCGAATGAGGTCCTGCTCGGTATGAGGTCCACCTACGATACAACATTTGAATATGGTTGTGGAAAAAGTAAGGTTTCCATATTTGGTCAATAATACAGTTTTGGCTCATTTTTTTAAATTTTACTAATCATTTCATGTAGGGTCGTCGATATTAACTTTCAAAACACTTAATCTATAGACTCGCCGCAATTCAAGATGCAGTCGAATGTAAAAAAAAAATAACAGTAAGTTGCAATTATTTCAACCTATACCAAGAAGTAGAGCTTAGCATTTACTTTCTTTCTTAAAAGTTTAGTTATATCATCGCCGGATTATTGCCCTCTGCCTCTCTTTCGCAGGGAGCCTGACTGTCGTAATAATTAGCTATAGACATGACATTACTTAATGCACCAGGTTTTCTCGCGCCATATCCGATCCCACTACTAACCCGATCCAACTTTTGCTGAAAATACAAGACTTGCTGCCATGCATTTTGGCGCTACATTTGTTGTTTAACGTACACACATCTAATAATTAGACGTATTTGCTAATAACATTTAGAAAGTAGCATTGTAATGTGAACTAACTAGTAGAGCAAACTCGTAAACAATTTTCGGGTAATATGACTAAAAATGATCTCAATCTTGTTGTAATGAACTTAATATTCACCTCAAACATCTTCTCTCGAATGCTTCAATTATTAATGCGTTACTCTTAAACTTTCCTCTTAAAACTTTAAACTCCACTTTCTTTCATTCTCATCACAATAATCGCACAACACAAACATTAATTCAGAACATTGAATTATCACTTATTCCTTCAAATCACCTATACAATATTGAAAAAACAACGCATTAAAAAAAAGAATCATTCTTTCATAACTGCATGAATTAAACTAGTAATACAAGCAGTTATCGTTTTCAACTTAACTTGAATAGATGATGACGTTAAACTTTATGAAGGATATTAATAATATCGATTTCGTTAACCCTACCATACTATATCACATGCTAATCCCAGTTAATGTCTAATTTCAACTTTCCATGTTCGGCAGCCTTTCTGTACCATTTGGCAGCTTCTTCATCTGACTGAGGCACTCCTTGCCCACTCTCATATATCAACCCCAGGTGAAATTGTGCATTTCCATCTCCTTGCTCGGCAAGTTTTCTGTAGCGTTCAACAGTTTCTTTATTCATTTGAAGTACTGTTTGCCCATTTTGATCCATTACTTCGTATAGAGCATATCCAACTGATTGTTCAGCAGCCATTTTGAGCCACTTTACAGCTTCTTTAAATGAAGAGGGCACGCCTTGTCCTTTAGAGTACATGATACCAAGATTATATTGTGCTTCTCTATATCTTTGTCTGGCAGCTTTACGAAACCAATTAGCTGATTCAACATATGACTGATTAATGCCTTTTCCACTGTAATACATTACTCCAAGACTATATTGCGCACTTGCATATCCTTGTTCTGCAGCTTTCGTGTACCATTTGACAGCTTCTTCATCTGATTGAAGAACACCTGCACCATTAAAATACATGCTCCCCAGGTAATATTGTGCCATTTCATTACCTTGTTCTGCTGATTTTCTGTACCATTTGACAGCTTCTTCATCTGATTGATTAACGCCTCGGCCATCGCTATACAGGGTTGCGAGGTAATATTGTGCCATTGATTGTCCCTGGTCTGCTGATTTTCTGTACCATTTGACAGCTTCTTCATCTGATTGATTAATGCCTTGTCCATACAAGTACATAGTCCCCAAATTAAGTTGCACATCTGCATATCCTTGTTCTGCTGACTTTATGTACCATTCGACAGCTTTTTCGTGTGATTGAAGGAAGCCTTAAAAACGAATAGAGTTAAAGGCTTGTCGCGGTCGCATTTACACACCGAATTATGAGGCAAGCTTTATTTTTCCTCTTTTTCAACATTATCAGGCGGTAAATATAACCTTATGGTAAATTTATTAAAGCCGTTTGTTTATCTTAAAATGGACAAGAATGTACCTTTTCATAGAAAGAAAATGAAACGAAGAATTGAAACCAGCAGTGTACAGTACTGCACATCTAGCCCTTTTTTGAAATCTTGTTACCAAAGTAAGGGAATTGAAGTGCAAATTTTCATAGCAGAATAAATCCTTTTATTATGAAGATGGCGAGCTTGACAGACTAAGCAGTTTGATAGAATGTTGGCATTTTTTGCCGGAAGAACGCTATTTTTGCCAGCTATTTGCTAGTTTCAACTTAATCGCCACATTACAAGTCATCTAACGGCAAGCTACTGTCGTAAGTCGACCTGTTGTACGGTAATCCACCACAGCATATCATTAGAAGTATCTCATTATACGCCTTTTTAACTTTAATAAGGACACTTCCAAATCAGTGAGAACATTTTCCTCGTCAAACCAAAACAGGAACTGTCCTATTTGATTTCAAAAACGTCCGCTTTGAATTGAAAAGTGTCCTTATCTTTGAGAAAATGGTATAAACGTATTTCATTGCTTAGTCGAGCCGCAAAGTGCTCACCTTGAGAACATGCCTATGTTTACGGTTGCTCAAGTCATTTATTATCAAAGCTGACCATTATAAAATGGAGTTGGTATTACCCTTGACCCAAAAGCTGTCCTCATTCTACATACAATAAATTCAATGAAATACAAATTTAGGTGTTATCTCAAGAGAGTATTAATGGTTGAAATTAACCAACAAGCAAAAGAAACTAATATATTACAGAATCAGTATACATAAACGAACACAAATATGAACAATCTTCATATAAACAAGGATGTTTCGGAAACCAAACAGGGCACTCTCAATAGAAAGAGGATGTTTCTCAACTCAAAGAGGCCATTGTCCATATTAATACGACTAGGAAAGTGTTATCTTTGAGTTTTAAAGGTAACCTTTATATTAATGAAAATGATATACACATTTGCATAAAGTAATTGAGACAGACTTTTCTAAGCATTAAACTTTGCCTTCAATACTATGAAGTATTTTGAGTTGTCAGATTTCGCCGAAGCTTTTTGTTTCAGGATGTTTAGTTTATCTCTTAAATTTTGTCAAACTGCAAAAACATTTCTTTAATGAAATAAGAACTCAAAACAGATATGCAGATGATATATAGGGAACGCAAATGTTACTGACACCTTAATGACCCGTTCTGCAGCGGTAGGAACCAATCGCCCGAAAAATTTAGGGTGAGCTCGGTCGAACGAGGGCTCACTCGACCGACGGTTAGGGCGAGCTCGGTCGAATGACACTTCGTAGGAACCAACTCACTCGATCGTTAGGTCGAGCGAGCCGCGATTAGAGTGACCTTTTTCTCCATGATGTTCATGAGACGAGATATCGGAATGGATATGGCGGGTTAATCCACCATTTTGAACGATAAGAACATTCAAAGATGTGTTATCCTTCACAGTGATAATCAAGATATTAAAATATTGGAATGGATATGGCGGGCTGAGTCCGCCATTTTGAACAGTAAGAGCAATTTAAGACGTTGCTCTCTAATCTACCAACATGTCACTAATATAACAAAGAAATGTGTAGTGGTCTCGTAAATTTGTGCCTGTTTGCGGTCAATTTGTACCTGGATGTGGTGCAATTTGTACAGTATAAGGCATATATTTCGCTGCATAAGGTCGCTCTAATATTTTTGAGTCGAGGCCGATGTCCCGAAAATTTTTCGAGGTGAGCTCGCTCGAATCAGGTCGCTCGAATTGTACTTCGGCCGTAGGGGACTACGATACAGTTCGGTGCGAGACTGTGACCTGGCCGGTAGCCAGATGGGCGGAGCCTATTACTGACAGCCAGTGCGGCGAGGGAGGTCAGGTCAATTCTACGGCTGTAACGCTGTAGCACGGTTGCTTTGTGCCCACCCACCCAGTAGTCACTGGATCTAGTAGCGCGGCTGGCGCAGGCCGCCGCCTCCCACTCCCAGCTCTGCCCCACTTTGGCCCAAGTGCAAGACTTTCTGCGTGCCTCTAAGGCAGATGGGACGATGATGACGTCTTAGCTGGCGATCATCACACGCTTTGTGGCGTGGCACGATGAGATGCTGTGTGCCGACAGCACGTTAGAAGGACTGATGATGGTCACACTTTTCTGGCGCAGGAATATACTGGGACAAGCAGCAAGACCGAAGTGTCCTGATCAACACTTGTGTAGTGCTTTGATCTCACTAGCTGCCAAGCCAACTCGGCGAGTGATCTGATCCTACTGGCAATTGCGCAAGGGACACTGAGGCCGTCCCCCTGGCAGTGTACCACGATAAATGTGATGGGAGACGAGATTAATCTGATCTTTCAGTTGTTTACGGTTCCCCACCTGCTCCTCAGGGACCACTGTATTGGGACGGTGATTAACCTCATGTTTGGCGTCTTTTTGCGTATATCAGAGGTGGTTGCTGTGGAGAGCAGCGATGTCAGTTTTGATAGTAGCCACGTTTGACTTTATATTCAGTTTGAAAGGTGGCTGACAGCAAGGAACGAGGGCTCGCATCGGGTTGGTTTGCCAGCATTGTTAGCGGATGGTGTTTCATTGTAGTTTTGCAGTAGTTTTCGTTTAATCGGTTCGTGCTGTATTGTGTTCCGTTCGTTTTAGGTGTGATTCTCTCGATCTCTTGTTCTGTAAGTGTGTTTCGGTGATTTGCGAACCCTGTGTATGACGTTCGTCTGTCTGTTTCGATAACCGTGCTACGAATAAACAGTCTGTAGCCCCTATTAGTAGTTACCGCAGGCAGAAGTGTTTTAGTACGGAGCATAGCGAGCGCAACGCAGTGGAGCGAGCGCGTAGTACTAATGTTGGTTCCTACCGACTGAAAAGTTTGGAATGGACTTTCGGTCGAGTGAGCTCACTCGACCGAAAAAAGCGGTTGGTTCCTACCGCTGCTGGTCTGATTTCAGTTCTGCATATTATATTGACGGATAAAGAGTTAATCCGGAACTGAGACCGGAATCGCATCTGTTCATGGTTCAGGAATTTTTGCGGCTACAATAAAGGCAGTCAAAGTCAATGACCAAAATATCGTTCAACTGGAATCAAGAAAAAAATTGGGAAATGAGCGGGAATTTAAAATTTTAAGAAGGATCCTTAAAAATGACACCAATATCAAAAACTTAATATTTCAGCTTTCAGTTTCTACGACTATTGGTAAATACTCATTCAGGTGCGATCAGCCAAAGATACTCTATGATTACTGCTATAGTTCATGGTTTTCCAACAGTGCCGTTAAAGTTGTCATGTCATGAATGCAAATGTAAAGTCATTCAAGAACAAGTTTCAAATTTAGACTAAAGCCAGTACATATTAAATAACTAGTAAAAATGCGAAAGAACAAGATCAGAAAAATGTAACTGAAAGCAATTATCCATATATTACTCAATCATAAAACTAGCGAAATTTGAACCGCGCTCTTTTATGTCCATAACAGTTTACATGTACAAAAATTAGCACCTGTAAGCATTATATTAAAGCAATAGAAAGCGGAACAAAAAGCGAAAGCGCCGAACTAATAATAACTGGCTATTTTCTCTGTCAACTATCATTTTTTATATTGTTGACCAAACAGTATTTTTATTGGATTAGCGGCTGCCTTGCTCTTCCAGATATATCAGTACACGATTATATTGCGCATCTGCATGCCCTTGTTCTGCAGCTTTTGTGTTTTATTTGGTAGCTTTTTCATCTTATTGAGGCGCGCCTTGTCCATTTGCATACAGAACTCCAAGATTATATTGCGCTCCCGCTACTCCTTGTTCTGCTGATTTTCTGAACCATTTGAAAGCTTCTTCCTCTGATGGATAAACCCCCTGTCCATTAGCATACATTACTCCCACGTAAAATTGGCTGAGTGCATCTCCTTGGTCTGCAGCTTTCATGAACCATTTTACAGCTTCTTCATCTGATTTATTAACGCCTCGCCCACTTTCATACATCTCTCCAAGTTTCTTTTGTGCTCTTGCGTAACCTTGCTCTGCTGATTTTCTGAGCCACTCTACTGCTACTTCATCAGATTGTGCGACTCCTCGTACATTCTTATACATGAAGCCCAGCTTATTTTGCGAATCTATGTCCCCTTGTTCTGCTGATTTTCTGTACCAATTGACAGCTTCTTCATCAGATTGAGGCATACCTTTACCAATCAAATACATTAGACCCAGCTTGTTTTGCGAATCTCTGTCCCCTTGTTCGGCAGCTTTTCTGTACGATTTGACAACTTCTTGATCGGTTTGAGAAAAGTCTTTCCCTTTGTTCTGCATAAAAATCAGGTTCAGTTCGTCTTCAGCATTTCTTAGTTCAGCGGCGGTGCTGATTGTATAAGCCAATATCTCGTTTTCCGGATTGTCTCAAAAATAGAATACGTAATAATGATTTTAGCTTTCAATTCAATTTCTTTCCAAAAGCTTAAAGTTTTAATATTCAGTGTCGCGGAGTTCGCGAATATTCTCTGCTTAAAAAGCAAGCAGCTCGATCTAGCTTGTCTAGACAAGTTTTTACGTGCTGGTTCATCAGTCAAGCAAAGCTCCTGGCCTTGCAGTCAGCCTGTTCATTCAAAATATAAACCATGTAGCCAGCCGGCTGGGCTTCGGCCCTCTCTCTATTCTTTTGTATAAGTCTACTTATCCTTTCTGTATGAGTAAAATGATTCCACAAAACAACTATCCCTTGTCAAGGAGCAGTGGCAGCACTCCTTCACAAAATTCAGTAGATCTTTGCTACACACTTAGTGCAGTTGCCTTAATTCTATTCTAAGTAGGACAAAGCATTTGGACTCATACTTAGCAATCTTCAAGGACGTTTAGTATTATCCGAGAACCTCTTTCTTAAAAATGCAAAAGCCCGAAAAAGCAAAACCAGCTGTCGTTCATATATTGACTAACTTTGAACATAATTTTAGATCCGTTCCTGCACGAATTTGACACCTTTTTTGGCACTGTTGGAAAGTCCAGTATTGGGTTAGTAATCCTAGAGTAGATCTGGCTGAGGGCAATTGAATGAGGTTATACTAGTGAACTAAAAAAACCAGAAGTCAAATATTCGAATTTTCTTTCGTATTTTGCTAAACTTTTATATTTCAGCATTAAATTAAAAAGGCTGCGAAATTACCTGCCCCCTAAATCGATCGGTTCTGCCCCCAGAATGATAGAACATGCTCCCAATAGGTAGAAATGCCCCCAAAGTGGTAGAACGTGCCCCCTAATTGATAGAACCTGCCCTCAGAATGATTGAAGTCTCCCCCAAAAAAAAATAGAAATACCCCTTGACGAGAAAAATATTTTCTGATGAAATAGAGTAAAAAACATGAAATCATTAATGGAATCTGATATGCTGATGATATGAATGTAGCGAATGTCAATTACCAACGTATCAGTCGATTACAGTTGGAAAAAATTCTGAAAAGGTGTAAATATGGAAGTTCAAAGCAGAATTTTTGAAAAATGACGCGGAAATTAGAAATTTGGTTTTTAAGTCTCAGTTTTTTTGACTTTTGATAAAACATCATTCAGGCGCAATCAGTTAGAGTTACTCTATGGCTTCTCTCGTAGTCCTGGGATTCTAACAGTACCTTTAAAGTTGCCAAAGTCATGCAGGAATAGGTTTTCAATTCAAACTAAAGCCGTTCTGTATTTAATATCTAGTGAGTATGTGAAAGAATAGGGTCGAAAAAATGATTAAATGCAGTTTTTTCGTATATAACTTAATCATAAATAGCAAGAAAATTTTGAATTGAGCTCTCTTATATCCATGTCAGCTTACATGCACATATGTTTGCACCTGTAACAAATCATATCAAGGCATAAGACAGCCAACCAAAACGAAAAATGCAACGAAAACATAATAGTTGGCCATTTACTTTGTCGAACGCCATTTTTGAATCATTAAACAAACAGTATATTAACTGGATTAGCGAATGCCTCGTTTTTCTATATACATGATTGCAAGATTATTTTGCGCCTCTCTATTTCCTTGTTCTGCAGCTTTCATGAACCATTTGACAGCCTCTTCATCTGATTGATTTACGCCTCGTCCATAGAAATACATCTGTCCCAGATTATATTGCGCTCTTGCATCATTTTGTTCTGCCGATTTTCTGAACCAGTCAACTGCTACTTGATATGATTGTGTGACTCCTCGTCCATCCTTATACATAAAGCCCAGCTTATTTTGCGAATCTCTGTCCCCTTGTTCGGCTGATTTCTTAAACCAACTGGCAGCTTCTTCGTCTGATTGAGGCACACCTTTACCAATCAAATAAATTAGACCCAGCTTATTTTGCGAATCTCTATCCGCTTGCTCTGCTGATTTTCTGTACGATTTAACAACTTCTTCGTCGGATTGATTGACGTCTTTCCTTGTTTGCGGCATAAATATCAGGTTTAATTGGGCTTCAGCATCTCTTACTTCAGCGGCGGTGCTGTTTGTATTGACCGATTCATAAAATACCGGATCGCCTCAAAAATAAAAAAGAAACATGACAATGACAGTAGATTTCAATTTGATTTCCATAAAAATCTTTGAATTCTACGTTTTTAGTAGATCCTGGCTATATCTTACATGCGGTAGACACTATTCTGCTGAACCTAAGAGAAAGCATTTGGACTTTTTAATTGTAATTATTCCCTGATGTTTAATGCTATCTGAGAACCTCCTGAAAAGTGCAAAAACTCGAAAAAGCAAAATAAACAGTGTTTTTTTGACCAGTTTTGAACAATACTTTTAAATTCGTTCCCACACGAATTTGGCAACTATAAATGCACTGTTGGAAAGTCCAGTATTGGGTTAGTAATCCTAGAGTAGATCTGGCTGTGGGCAACTGACTGAGGTTATTCTAATTAACTTGAAGAATTAGATTTCAGATATTCGCCTTTCCTTTCGTTTTTTGCTTATCTTTTCTATCTGAGCATTAAATCAGAAATATGCGCAGACTTCCAAACTGTTCGGCATACCGAATGGAATGCTAAAGAAAAAAAACAGCTTATAAATACATTTTTAAGTTAGTGGTTTGAATTTCCTGCCGTGCATCACAGGAAAATTATTTTTTTAAAACGCGCAGTTTGCGGTAGTAACAGAGTAGAATGTCCGACAGTAAAAATTTTAGAAAAAATCTGAAAACACTTTGCAAACTGTGTTATAACAAGCCTGATGCTTAGAAATTGTACCTTATATGTTCTATCACGCTGGGAATGATTTTCTTGCTTGAATGCTTACCGATAAACATTAAAAAATTTCATTTTTAAGAAAGTATGAAAGCGAAGCCCAGTTCATCCCTCCCTTAAGAACTACATTGAATCTCTCAACATTATAAAACTAATATTCTCCCTGTAAAGATAAAGTTTGACATACTGAAGTTTGTGGTGGATATGACGTTTTTCGTCTCAGAAAACAATGTAAAACGCAGAGTGAGGCCCAATGCTGTTAGTACCGTTATCAATACGACAGCCGTGAACCCAACGCCGACAATAATTCGGCGGTTAATTTTTTTTCGCATTTGTATCGATATTCTCTCATTGACGTCTTCTTCTTCAAGACGAAATAAAGAGCATTCTGATGCGTGATGAGACACTTTCTCTTTGAGCAGTATCTAAATGCAATCTTATTAGTGCATTCTTATACACCATAGCCTAAAGTGGTTCTAGTGAAATAAGTGCAATCAGATGCAATATCAACATCCCCTTCATTCTGAATACGTAAACGTTGTTTTAAATATGCCAACGCGAATTAAGCTAATAAATCGAAGTTTGTGCAAAAAATACTGTTTTTAATTTCTCATTTTTTTGCGAGATTTTGACCTTCTTTCAAAAGTTTCTAACTGAAACAGCATGTTAGGGAAGCAGGCCGAGGTGGGCACCGGCTGGCATCTGATTCATGTTTTGCAAAGCTATTGTTTTTATCGAATTGCAGAACTTTTTAATTTTAAGCATTGTGATTCATCAAAAAACCAAAAAAACTGAAGATAATCGTGAAAGTAATGTGAAAAATGATAAACGATAAATGCACCAGCATCATTTTCTTACATTTGGACATGACTGCATCAACTCTTGTCTGATGACTTTTTTACATACTTCAAATGAAGGCCGTTGCTTTGGTTCGGAATGCCACAATCTCTTAAGAAGAGTCTTTCTGAAAGTAATGAAATGTTGCTGAACATACAGACAGGCATTGAGTATACAGACAGACAAGGGAGTTAAATTAACTTAAGCATAATTAGAGGTAAGGTACGGAAGAGTGGGGAGAGCCCCTTCCATTTTTCGCAATTCTAACTTCCCCATTCCAGCTGATTAATGCTATATATCCATCTTCATGAGATCTAAGGTCTTAACCTCATATAGTAATAAATAGGAACTTACATCTGCTGCGGGACATTGTTTGGAATGGAAAGACGGTGACCAGAAGACAAATGTTCAATTAAGAACTCATAAAAGTGTGCTTTGTTTTCTTTGCTGTCAAATTCTACACCGTATGGCTGCTTTTCAGCAAAAGTGAAAAGTTCCCAGACGACAACGCCGAATGACCAATACTCAGAAGTAATTGCAAAGCGACCAGATTTCAGTGTTTCAGGAGCAATGTATCGAATTGGAAGAGCAGTTCCCTTTTCCCCAATATAGTATGCATCATCATTCTCTTTCAGCTTTCTTGATAGCCCAAAATCAGCAACCTTCAGAGTGTAATTTAACTTGAGAAGAACATTACGAACGGCAATGTCTCGATGTATAACCTAAAATATTAAAACAATGTATTTGTATCAGCTATCAGATGCGAACCTCAAATTGAAAATCAAAGAGCTAAAGCCAGCATTTGTGGGTCTACTCCACAAGAGTAGAAGCCAAACTAAAATCAAAATGCACGGAGTTCTAAACGAATGGTTATGACTGAGGCAACGGCAAGTGCAGTAGAAGGCCCCTCTTTAAGTTTACTGCTATAATAAACCCTTCTGGAGTGGTATATCGAGCACATTTGAAGTGTTAATCTAATTTTTTTATAGCCATAAATTGTAAAGCCAGATTGAAAGGGATGATTCTATCCTCTACTCTCTGCCATACTTCATTTGTTTCTGACCGATATTTGTTATAGTCGATGTATTAATGGTGGTATTTTTGATATTGGTGGGGGAGTTTACGGATATGCCCCACACTCGACTGCCCTAAAATACCTAGGACAAAATGTTTCTACTTTTCAATCACTTCTTTTCGGAATAATAGCATTTTAATTATACAGGGTGGCCCATAAAAACTTATCGCTGATTCGCATTTCGCGGAGAATGAAAATTAGGCCAAACCGAGTATACCGTTGGATAGACCGTGGCCTAAACTTTCGATTGGTGTAGTCCGTTTTTTGTTTCGCCCCTTAGGGGGCCCGGGGCACCCCTAAAAACACGAAAATTAGCGTGCTGGAGAGCTGTTCGGGAAAACGGTCACCATTTTGCACTCAGGCAACGCCACGAGCTGTGCTATAGCTCATTTTACTCAGCGTACACTCCTCTACAACATACTAAAAATCCATTTTCGTCGCTTAGTTACTGTA